>CAJHQQ010003816.1:0-37373 GCA_905132885.1 Moricandia moricandioides | reverse complement strand
ACCGGGGTCTAAGAAGAGTCCAAGGTGTTGGTGTGTTGCAAGTGATGGAGTCCACGCTTGCACCACAAGTTAGGCCACGATCCAGAGCCTAAGGACTCCACCAAGAGTTGTCTGAAGTTCCTTAGGCTCACTGGCCAATCCCTTGGCTTTGGAGAACTCTACTCTTTTCCTTGGTTGGTTTTTATCCCTAAGGAGGGTTTTCTGGCCAAGGTTTTTAATGAGGGAGCTTCTTCAAGGTTCCAAGCTTGTCCAAGGATCTCCCATGGTCAAGCTTGAGGGGGAGTGTTAGAATGAAGATAAATAATGCTGGTGAAGAGACCAAGCATCAAAAGCATGAAGCATCCAGAGCAGAGTTTGAATCTGTGCCGTACAGTTCTTGGGTGCGCAAGTATCAATCGGTGAACCTAGAGTGGTCTTGGAAGTCAAGGCACCCTAGTGGGGGACTCGTCCAGGCCTGGAGTATTCTGAGGCAGATTTGAAGTTTAAAATTAGAGATCAGACCACGTTGGAAACAGCTTAGGCAAGTTGGGAATTAATTAGAATAAAAGTCACATGTGCATAAGAGGATGAGCCGGCTGTCACTTTCACTCAACCAAACCGTGCCCATCTCTCTCTCCTGTCACTCTCTCTCCCTCTGGTCGAGATTCTCCTTGGCTTGTATCCTTCTTGTCTTCATCAGAAAACCCCACAAAAGTATTTGTTATGTCTTCCTAGATTTAGATTAAATTTAATGTATGCACACTGCCTATTTAAAGGCAGTTCATGTAAACTGAATGAATCAAGCAAAGAGGAGTTCTCTTTCTTCACTATTCTCTGGTTCTATACTCTCTTAGTCTCTCATTCTCTCTAATCTCTCTGGTTACACACGAAACTCACCCTCTTTGATACTCAAGAACACTCTCATACTTTCATACTCTTCACTGCATTCTCTTTGATTCTCACTTAATCTCTCATTCCTTTCTCTTAGTTTTCGACCATACTCTGTCTCTACACCACCTCCACATTTCTGTTTTATCTATTCCACAGATGTGAGAGTGGTGTAGAGACAAAGTATGGTCGAAACTAAGAGAAAGAGAATGAAGAGATTAAGTGAGAATCAAAGAGAATGCAGTGAAGAGTATGAAAGTATGAGAGTGTTCTTGAGTATCAAAGAGGGTGAGTTCGTGTGTAACCAGAGAGATTAGAGAGAATGAGAGACTAAGAGAGTATAGAACCAGAGAATAGTGAAGAAAGAGAACTCCTCTTTGCTTGATTCATTCAGTTACATGAACTGCCTTTAAATAGGCAGTGTGCATACATTAAATTAATCTAAATCTAGGAAGACATAAACAAATACTTTTGTGGGGTTTCTGATGAAGACAAGAAGGATACAGCCAAGGAGAATCTCGACCAGAGGGAGAGAGAGTGACAGGAGAGAGAGATGGGCACGGTTTGGTTGAGTGAAAGTGACAGCCGGCTCATCCTCTTATGCACATGTGACTTTTATTCTAATTAATTCCCAACTTGCCTAAGCTGTTTCCAACGGTCTGATCTCTATTTTAAACTTCAAATCTGCCTCAGAATACTCAGCTGGACGAGTTCCCCACTTGCCTTGACTTCCAAGACACTCTAGGTTAGGATTTGATACTTGCGCACCAAGACTGTACGGACAGATTCAAACTTGCTCTGGATGCTTCATCTTTGATGTTTGGTCTCTTCACCAGCATTATTTATCTTCATTCTAACACTCCCCCTCAAGCTTGACCATAGGAGATCCTTGGACAAGCTTGGAACCTTGAAGAAGCTCCCTCATTAAAAACCTTAGCCAGAAAACCCATTTGGGACAAAACCAGCTAAGGAAAAGAGTAAAGTTCTTCAAAGCCTAGGGATTGGCCAGTGAGCCTAAGGAACTCCAGACAACTCTTGGTGGAGTCCTTAGGCTCTGGATCGTGGCCTAACTTGTGGTGAAAGCGTGGACTCCATCACTTGCACACACCAACACCTTGGACTCTTCTTAGACCCCGGTTTGTGTCTCTCCCTCTCTTCTGACTACTCGCCATCTTGATAGGTAAGGATGGACCGGTTCTTTGCTTCATTGAGTCTCAAGTAAGGTACCTGATACAATATCCCACAGGTGCATCAGTTCTCAAGGTAATGCACTAATCACAACAATCTCAATAACATTTTAATCATAAGAACAGCAATGAATGTTTTGAGATGAGTTTAAGGTGCTTCCCTTTCATCATTATGGTAGGGAGTGAACTCCACTTGAGTCCCCACTTGGTAAGACATCTCTCAGATCATAGGAAGCTCATTCACACTCCCCCTCAAGCTTGGAACCGAGAATAGGTGAATGTCCAAGCTTGCAAGGTTGCAATGAGTTCATGATAGCTTCTTTGATCCGGCTGGTGAGGAATGATGCAAGAGTGAACTCCACTTCTTGCCAATGGCTTGTGGCGGCTGGATCTTCAGGATTGCTTCTTCATTACCCCTCCTCAAGCTTGATCCAGAGAGTATAGGGATGGACCAAGCTTGGAAGTGAGCAAGACTGAGCTAGGACCAGGAGCGCATCACCCCAACAGCTGCGCTTAAGTCAACCAGTTCCTCCTCCCTTGATCTCCTCTCCACTGCCTAGAACAACTCTTCCTTGTGTGTCTCTTGGAACCAGGAGCTCAACAACCAAATGGCCTGCGCTTAAATCAACCGGTTCTCTACACACAAGTGATGAGAAGATCCAGCCTGGTGGATGGTTGGTCAACTTCTGGTCTGCCTCTCCATCAATCCTCCTTGAGGTATCTTCAAAGGACAGCCGTGTTCTGGCTCAACCAAGAATTATTACCATCTGACCTTCTCCAACAATCTCTCCATGGTCAGGAATATACATCATGTGTAGGCTCTGAATCAAACAGGAATATACATCATGTGTAGGCTCTGAACAGCATGGGCAAAGCCTTCTTCTTTGTCTTGGTTTGATGATGGACAGAGGACAACACTTGTGTACCTGAAACACCACTCAAACTCCAGCAATAATTAGACCACACATTAGGATCAGAGCTTGATAACTCACCAAGTCTGATCCATAATAATTAACAAGATGCAATGGACTGAATCTAAACAACTCATTCAGTTCAAATCCAAGCAACCAACTCTCTAAATGCACATGTATGATAACTCATCAATAACAAGGCATTTAGGCAAATTTTAATGACCATTTAAGCAACACTATGATTAAATGTCAAAAACAGAGACTAGATAACTCATCTAATCACCTTAACCAGTTTAAGAATGCATCACAGGACCAGGAACAACCTATGGATGCAAAACAAGACATAGAGCCAACATATAGATGCATTACATGACCAGGAAACTCTCCTAGACCTCTAGCAATGCCACAAGACTCAAACCAGGTTCTAGACAACTCGCCTAGACAATTCTGAACACAAACAATTTATCTAAAGCAATAACTAGTCATGACCATGCTAGCAAGCTTAGAAACAATTAAAACAGAACCACACACACAGTTTTTAAGTATCATGGGACAGAAACTAGGTTCAACAACTCTAGCAACTTTGAACTGTCCCTAAGATACTAAACACACCTCTCAACACAACAAGACATAACTACACAAGCTCTTATTAAGGGTTAGGAGGTTAACTTACAACCAAGGAACCTGAGCTGGTTCCTTGAACCTCCATGGCTGTGAATCACTTGAATTTGGAGTGTTTAAGGTGTGAATTGACTGTCCAACACCTCATCTTCTTGATTATCTCCTTCTTCTCAAGGAGACACTTCAAACCCCTCCTGTCCTCTTGCTGGTCGTGGGATTTGTTGGTCAGAAACAAAGCTTCAGCATGGATGGCCAGAGAATGATTAGAACAGCCTAGCTTTGATGCTCCTATAGTGACCTTTCTCCAAGAATGGTTTCTTCCATGGATTATCTTCAGCATTTTGGACCAGATTGTTAAAATTAAATAGAGAATAGCCAGAGGAAAGGATTTAGTCCATGATCAAAGACAAGTGCATCAAGAGAAATTGATTTGGGCTATCTGTGCAGTCTTGCTCAACAAGCTACCGTCTTGACCTAACCTGACTTGCAAGGCAAGGAATGAGTTAGGGAGGACCTTGTGGACGTGATAAGCTCCAGAAAACTAAGGATACTCAGTTTGAATTCAAAAGGAAGGATCTGGTTTGATTTAAGCAAGAAGAAGTCACATGGGTGCATAAGGAGCTGTGTAGACCTGTCACTATCACCAAGGAAGGTTGTGCCTCTCCTCATGTCCCTTTCTACTCTTCCTGGACGAGCCAGACCTTGGATTTATCCCCTTTGGCCTCTTCTCAGTCTATACAGAATTATTTGTTTATGTTTCCATTGTTTAGTAATTGTTTAATCATGTGTATTGCCTATTTAAAGGCTTCCCCATCACTTGTAACACTTACCAGAATCAATAGACAAGTTTCTCTCTCTCTAAACTCGTGGTTATCTCTCTCTTGCTTGTGTCTAAACAATATTCACAATGTAAGGAGCTAAGCATTATGGTTTAGAGGCTGCCTTAACTCTATCTCTCTTAAGGTAGCCTAATACTTGTAAAACTCAGTCTAAACTCTTCTTTATCTCCTATTAAGCTCTAGATTACTGATTCAAAATCCTCTTCATCTTAGCTACACAAACTCAAAGTGTTGTGTTACTTCAGAAGGATAGATTCAAACTAGAGATTCTTTGCCACACATAACCAGTTTGCTGTCTAGGATCTTGGTTATAGTGTAGGCTGTTTAAGAGGATTCAACCACCAGTTGGTTGTGTCTTCCTTTGAATGGTGAGTTCCTGTTGTATGGTTGAAGAGGATTCAGTTACAAGTTAACTGAATACTCTCTTGACATGAGACAAACACTCATGAATTCCAACATGGTATCAGAGCCTTGTTGCTCTTCTTTGGGATTAAACTCACCTATTTTCTCTCTGTTTTTAATAAATATTTTCTCTCCCACTCTGATATAGTGTTAGCTTGGTCAGTACTTGTGTTAGTATCTTGAATCAAGCTTGAGGAAGAGAAAGATTTAGAAAATGCTTCACCATTATGCTTTATCCATTGGATAATAGCTTGTTCTTTATGGAGCATCTCTTTGACCAGTGGACAAATTGTTTTGATCCATTGGTTTCTTTGTTGTGTGAGCCATAGAAAACACTTGTTTATGTGTTATTCTGATGGTTCTCTTGTTGCAAGCCCTGGAAAACATCAGTTCATGAGTTATTCTAGTGGTACTTGTCTAAGATCAGTGAGCAAATTAATTGTTCAATGGTCCATTGTGTTTCAGCTACTAAAGCACCAAACTCTTGATGAGTAATGGATGCTCCTGGCTGTTTATGCTTCCGCAAAACTCAAGAAAACAGAGCAAAACTCTGTCCATTAGAACTCTTGAGCAAATTCTCTGTTCTCTATTTTCTCATTCTTCGATTCTCAGGTTACTTTCTCCATAATTCTCCCATTCTCTGGCTACTACTACTCTGGTTACATCATTCTCTACTCTCTACTTATACTCTGGTTACTCAAATCTCTATTCTCACAATCTTGTTTAGAATCTACCTAAGGTTGTTAAACTGTCTTGAAGTTAAGCTATCTTGAAAGAATAGTCTTGCTTCTGTCTTTTGGGAAAATAATTGTCTTGTTGCCTGAATGCTTAGTCTTGATGATTAGGATTCAGAGAAGTGTTGCTAGGATAGAATCATGAAGATATCTGTCCACTGCTTGTTGTACTTGTTTGAAATGTGTTTTTAAGGATCAGACTTGGTGAAAACCCATTCTCTGATCTCTTGTTGTCTACTGATGCTTGTCTTAGTGTTGGTTTGACAGGTTTCCCATGTTGATCAGAGCCTGCACAATATGCACATTCCTGACCATGGAGATTTGCCCATGTTGTTCAGAGCCTACACAAGATGTATATTCCTGAACCATGGAGAGATTGCTCAGAAGTGACTTACCTGATGCCAAGAGGGTGGAAAGGAAGTACACTCAAGAGAAAAGGCCACATTTCAAGCCAAGAGGCTGTGGTCTCAAGGCATTGGTGATCATCATTGGCTCTCATCTTCCAAGCTTGAACACATACTCTCATTCTCAGGTCAAGCTTGAGGAGGGGTGTTAATATGAGAAGCCAATGTCCATTCTTCATAAACTTATGCAAGGGAAGTACCTAAAACTATACTTATTCTTGTTTGAATAGGTTTGCCCCTTGAGAATTGATGCAGGTGTATGTGCATTGTTTGAATCAGGTACTTGGACCTCATGAGAAGAGTCTGGTCGTGGAACAAACCCTTTTATGATGGCAGGATGTCAGAAGAAAGGGGGAGACTAAGAACCAGCCACATCGAGAGTTCCAAGCAGTTTTGAGTGTGCAGCAAGGAAGGCATTGGTGCCTGCTTGTCATTTAAGTAAGGCCATGATCCAGGGTTTATGAGTCCCTAAACTAGATCATAAGACTCATAAACCCACTGGCCAATCCCTAGGCTGAGGGTAGTTGCACTCTTTTTCCCTAAGTGATGGTTTTATCCCATGAGGTTTTTCTACACTTAGGTTTTTAATGAGGCAAGTACTCTCAGTTCCAAGCTTGCCCAAGGATCTCCTATGGTCAAGCTTGAGGGGGAGTGTTAAAATTAAATAGAGAATAGCCAGAGGAAAGGATTTAGTCCATGATCAAAGACAAGTGCATCAAGAGAAATTGATTTGGGCTATCTGTGCAGTCTTGCTCAACAAGCTACCGTCTTGACCTAACCTGACTTGCAAGGCAAGGAATGAGTTAGGGAGGACCTTGTGGACGTGATAAGCTCCAGAAAACTAAGGATACTCAGTTTGAATTCAAAAGGAAGGATCTGGTTTGATTTAAGCAAGAAGAAGTCACATGGGTGCATAAGGAGCTGTGTAGACCTGTCACTATCACCAAGGAAGGTTGTGCCTCTCCTCATGTCCCTTTCTACTCTTCCTGGACGAGCCAGACCTTGGATTTATCCCCTTTGGCCTCTTCTCAGTCTATACAGAATTATTTGTTTATGTTTCCATTGTTTAGTAATTGTTTAATCATGTGTATTGCCTATTTAAAGGCTTCCCCATCACTTGTAACACTTACCAGAATCAATAGACAAGTTTCTCTCTCTCTAAACTCGTGGTTATCTCTCTCTTGCTTGTGTCTAAACAATATTCACAATGTAAGGAGCTAAGCATTATGGTTTAGAGGCTGCCTTAACTCTATCTCTCTTAAGGTAGCCTAATACTTGTAAAACTCAGTCTAAACTCTTCTTTATCTCCTATTAAGCTCTAGATTACTGATTCAAAATCCTCTTCATCTTAGCTACACAAACTCAAAGTGTTGTGTTACTTCAGAAGGATAGATTCAAACTAGAGATTCTTTGCCACACATAACCAGTTTGCTGTCTAGGATCTTGGTTATAGTGTAGGCTGTTTAAGAGGATTCAACCACCAGTTGGTTGTGTCTTCCTTTGAATGGTGAGTTCCTGTTGTATGGTTGAAGAGGATTCAGTTACAAGTTAACTGAATACTCTCTTGACATGAGACAAACACTCATGAATTCCAACACAGATGAGGTTGTTTGGTTTCTTCTTTGGACTCCTTAAAGTTTCTGAAGTCACCATTCCATTAGGGCTCTCCATCTTAGAGAGTTTGGACCAGTGGACAATAGAATGTACCAACTGGTTTACAAGAAACAGAACTTGAATCTGGACTTTGATGAAGCTTGCTGGACTGAGCTGAAGCTTTCTTGAGTTCCAGAGATTAAAGACCTCCTTTATCTTGAGTTCTGGTGAGATTTTTCCCTCCTGGAAAACCTTTGGACCAGAGGATACAAGGATGAAACAAAACAGAGTTTGAAAGAGATGATTGAACAGAAACAGATTTGCGGAAGCTTTATAGGTTTTCAGGAGCTTGAGAGCTCTGATACCATGTGAGAATAGATAAAGTGTGAGAGTGGTGTAGAGACAAAGTATGGTCGAAACTAAGAGAAAGAGAATGAAGAGATTAAGTGAGAATCAAAGAGAATGCAGTGAAGAGTATGAAAGTATGAGAGTGTTCTTGAGTATCAAAGAGGGTGAGTTCGTGTGTAACCAGAGAGATTAGAGAGAATGAGAGACTAAGAGAGTATAGAACCAGAGAATAGTGAAGAAAGAGAACTCCTCTTTGCTTGATTCATTCAGTTACATGAACTGCCTTTAAATAGGCAGTGTGCATACATTAAATTAATCTAAATCTAGGAAGACATAAACAAATACTTTTGTGGGGTTTCTGATGAAGACAAGAAGGATACAGCCAAGGAGAATCTCGACCAGAGGGAGAGAGAGTGACAGGAGAGAGAGATGGGCACGGTTTGGTTGAGTGAAAGTGACAGCCGGCTCATCCTCTTATGCACATGTGACTTTTATTCTAATTAATTCCCAACTTGCCTAAGCTGTTTCCAACGGTCTGATCTCTATTTTAAACTTCAAATCTGCCTCAGAATACTCAGCTGGACGAGTTCCCCACTTGCCTTGACTTCCAAGACACTCTAGGTTAGGATTTGATACTTGCGCACCAAGACTGTACGGACAGATTCAAACTTGCTCTGGATGCTTCATCTTTGATGTTTGGTCTCTTCACCAGCATTATTTATCTTCATTCTAACAGTAAGCTCCCCCTTTCCTCCAAATAGCCCCAATGATCCTTGTTCCTTCTGGATTTGTGCGCAGACTTCTTCTAGAATGGGTAACTTCTCAGCTCGCAGGATGTGCTTTACCAGGTCATTGTATGTAGAGTTCAGGGTGAGCAGCAAGCCAAAGACCTTGTCTTGTTCCCTCCTTTCATTGAGCTCATCTGGATCGGTTGTGCTTGGCCTCAACATCTCAAGCTCTGACCACAAAGCTCTAAACTTCCCAAGATGCTTTGTGAACTCCATATCTTCTTGTGCTAGGTTGTTTATGGCTCGCTTAATCTCAAACACACGAGTAAGGTTTGAGATGTTTCCATATACCTTCTGGAGAGTATCCCACAGGTCCTTTGCCTTCTCACAGTAGCTGTATGCCTCTAAGATCGATGGATCTAGAGAGCTTTGAAGGATGGACATCACCAGGTTATCTTCCTGGATCCACTTCACTTCATCACACACGACAATCTCCTTGTCGCCTTCATGAGTAATGAGTTTTGGAGCTTCATCTTCAAGGATGTGGTTCCACAAACCCTTACTCCCCACTGCTGTCTTCACCACACGAGACCATAGGAGGTAGTTTCCCCCCTTTAGAACCACTGGAATCACCGTAGTCTTAGTTCCTTCCATCTTGAAGCTTCCCGGATGAAAAAAGGTGTTCTTGAGTGTTCTTGAGCAAGAAATGAAATCAAACCCCAGATTCAAATGAACCTGGCTCTGATACCATGAAAACTAAAGAGATATCTGAGGTAATAAGTGTATTTGAGACGTTGAAAGAGATTAGAAGAGATTGAAAGAGACTCGGAGACTAAAGATTGAGAGAAGACTATGAATCCATTTCTGGATATGAAGAACTAGAGAGAGAGTAAGAGAGACTTAAAATGTTTGCTTTAGTTATAATTCGTGTACAAGGAGCTATTAAATAGCCAAAGACATACAGAAACCCTAGACAATAGAATAACAATATTTGAGGGTTTCCTTAAACTATTATTTCTCATCTTGACTCCATTTGAATTCAAAATGGTCCTTAGGCGCCAAACACTGATTTTGAACTGATTCGCATGTAGGCAAGTGATATAGTCAACTATATCTCTTGCCTATGTAGTTGATGCATGTAGTCGATGCATGTAGTTGACTATATCAGCTCGTATGTAGTTGAGGCATATAGTTGACTATATCAGTCCACATGTAGTTGAGGCATGTAGTCAACTATGTCACTTGCCTATGTACACAGATGTACTTCTCTTCTCTTGATGTCAATATCTTGCCTCCATCTCATCTCTCTCTTTTGTTTATTGTCATCTCTTCAAGTTAACACTTATTTGGTTCAACATTGAGTAGCCTAGGAACACAACCTTAGTACTCCTAGCTTCAAGCTTGTTTCTATGCTCACCTGGCTGCAAAACATAGCACAAGCACCCAAATACACGCAAGTGATTAATAGAGGGTTTTCTTTTGTTCAATACCTCATATGGTGTGAGATCATCTAGAACTCTTGTTGGAGTCCTATTGATCAGATAGCAAGCTGTCATCACAGCATCACTCCAAAATCTTTTTGGTACATTTGTGTAGAACATCATGGATCTTGCCACTTCCATTAGATGTCTATTCTTCCTCTCAGCTATACCATTTTGTTGTGGTGTATATGGGCAGCTGGTTTGGTGAATGATTCCATGTTTGGCTAGATGTGTTTTGAATGCAAGACTTGTGTATTCTCCTCCATTATCTGACCTGAACACTTTGATCTTAACATTGAAGTGGTTAGTTATGTAGTTTTCGAAATTAATAAAGGCCTCTAGCACCCTATCTTTTGATTGAATCATAGTTAACCAAGTATACTTAGATTTTTGATCTATAAATGTAACAAAGTATCTATGATTCTCTCTAGAGGTGCATGGAGCAGTCCAAACATCAGAATGAATAAGATCAAAGCAGTTTTCATAAATAGTAGATGACTTAGGAAACACACTCTTGCAATGCTTGCCAAGAATACAAGCCTCACAGCCATCATTTCTAAAGGAGACATCAGGCAATAACAGGTTCAATGCACGAGAATGGGGATGGCCTAACCTAGCATGCCATAATACATCATTATCTAAAGCAGGAATTGAACTAAAAGCATAAGGTAAACTTGAACTAGTCCTAGTGTCTTCAAGTAGGTACAAGTCCTCCTTTGTAACACCTTTCCCAATCAACTTAAGAGTCTCAATATCCTGAAACACAACATCATTAGGACTGAAAATAACCTTGCAATTAAGATCAATAGCAGCTTTCTTGACAGATAATAAATTAGATGCAAAAGTTGGCATGTAAAATGCTTTTGTGTCTTTACCAAATACTTTCAAAGTTCCTACACCTTTTATTGGGATTTTATCACCATTAGCAATCATGACATTACCTAAAGCAGGCTCTACATTACTAATCAACCTAGCATCACTAATCATGTGGTGAGAAGCACCTGAGTCTATAACTAATGGCTTAGAACTAGTAGATGCATTCAGTGATGTAACAAGAGCATTAGGCAGTCTATATGAAGCATTTAGGGAAGTACCAAGTGTGTTACCAGAGTTCTCCTTGAGGGCTTTAATGAGAGCATCAAGGTCTGACCTCTTGATTGTCTCATCTTGGTTAGTCCTCACAGTAGAACAGCCACTGAAAGCCAAGGTCTTCCCTTCACCAGCCAAATTGGAGCTTAAAGGACGAGTGGATGGTTCACCCATTTCACCAGAGAAGTGAGCTCTTGCATCCATGTATGGTGTCCTGAACTTCTGAGGTTTGAGGTGAGGGTGAAGTATCCAGCATTTGTCCTTCCCATGACCTTTCTTCTTGCAGTGATCACACACCCAAATTTTTTTATCTTCTGGTTTATAGAAACCCTTGTTAGCCACGCCTTCAGCTTTGATTTCTTCAGCTTTGTTTGCCATGATGACTTCTCCTCTTCCTCCAAAGAGAACCACTGAGCCTTGTTCCTTCTGAATCTGAGCACAAACCTCTTCAAGTGTTGGAAGTTTCTCACTCCTTAGGATGTGCTTGATTAGGTCATTATAGCCAGGGTTGAGAGTGAACAGCAAGGCAAACACCTTGTCTTGTTCTCTCCTCTCATTGAGAACATTAGGATCAACAGTTCCTGGTCTCAGCATATCTAGCTCAGCCCACAAAGCTCTGAACTTCCCAAAATGCTGAGTGAAATCAGTGTCCTCTTGACTGAGAGTGTTGATAGCTTTCTTAACTTCAAACACTCTACTTAAGTTGGAAATGTTACCATAAACCTTCTGGAGAGTATCCCACAACTCCTTGGAAGTTTCACAGTAGGAGTAAGCTTCCAGTATTGAGGGTTCAAGGCTGTTCTGGATGACTGACAAGACCATGAGATCCTCTTGAACCCATTTGCTTTCATCAACCAACGCCACTTCCTCCTTACCATCCTCTCCTAGGATAGTCTTCTTTGGGGTTTTGCCTTCAGTCACATGTTCCCAGAGACCTCTGCCTCCAAGAGCAGTCTTGACAAGCCTAGACCACAGTAAGTAGTTAACTCCCTTGAGAGAAACAGGGACAACCACCATTTTTGAATTTTCCATCAAGAACACTCAAGAACACTCAAGAACAGCTATTATCCAGTGGTTAATGAAAGGATTTCGAAATATCAGAGTAAGAAAGTTGTAGTTTGCGGAAAGAGTAAGGTAGTATAGAGAGAATAAGGTTTCAGGAGCAAGATTGCTCTGATACCATGAAAGAATTAGAGAATCTGGAGATTTTACTTGAAGAACATGAAGAACAAATGAAGAACATGAGAGAGAGAGACAGAATTTCGTGTGGAGAGAAGAGAGAGTATATGAGGAACTTATTTCCTTGCTTAATATGTTTATGGGAAAAACCCATAAATAGGGAAACCATAGGCAAGCAGACAGAAGAGAAAATAATAAACAAATACATCAGAAACAGCCAAATTGGCTCAGCCAGCAGCAGAGAAAGGGACAGGTCTGAAGTGGTCCCAAGAATTCAAATTCTTCAGCTCACATGTGACTTCTTTCTTGCCTCCAACGTCCATATAGTCCTGGTGTGACCAGAGTGAAGTTTTATGGTTAAGGTAACCAGTTCTGATCCATTTAGCACTTCCCCTTGTCTTGCACGCCAAGTTAGGGCAAGGTTGTACGGACAACCTTGTTCCACAAGCTTCACTTAAACACTGCTTCTTCTTCTGTTTGTATTGTATTTTATCTCTTGATGTCTTCATGTCAACACCATACAACGCAGAAAATGGCCTCCTGATCATCAAGATATTGCTAGTTTTGCAAAACATGTCGGTTTGGATCTTTCCCAAGAGAAACTTATAGCTGATTGTGCTGGAAGCTTACAGACCTACTCGTGGAGACCTAGAGAATATTACCACAATATTATCACCCTTGGAGAGTGCTCTGTTCGTGCTAGAACAAGTTGGGGTCATAAGGAGTTTGAAGTTGATCAAAAGGACTTGCATCTTGACCATATCAAGATATGGAAGCCACCAGATATGCAGAAACTTCAGTACCAATGCAAAGATTATCAAAATGTAATTGGAGATGAAGAAGTCACTAGAGTCAATGGTGAAGTGATTACTGGAGAAGGAGAAGAACTCATGTTTCCTTCTCAAATCAAAGAGAAACCACCAAAGGAACTTAGTCTACAACAATCTCCAAAGAAACCAACCCGGGGTAACTATCTAAACTCAAAGAAAAACATGAAGCCTGATTTGCTTGCTGTGGGTACAGGTCAAGCTGTTTTGAGATCTACCATTTTCGAAAAGAGAAGCTATGATAATGATCAGAGTATCAAGAATGGGTTGTTGGCTAAGTTGATGATGCAACAATCAAACCTTGGAAACTGTCTAGCCGCCAGCTTTGACATAGGAACAGTCCGAGGATCATATCTCAACAACCACAAGGAATTAACCATCAAACTCGACTGCCATGGAAACTTAACTCATCAGGGTCTCACGTCGAATTGGAATCAAGTCCAAAACCTTTCAGATGAAAGAGTTATGGGTTCTACAAATCGGGTGATCCTGTATTGGCTATCTTTGAATTTTTCTGAGTTTAAAACATCTCAATCCTATATATGGCGACCAGGTGAGCATGCTAAGGTAAGTGATCATGTTTTCAAGAGTTCCTTTATCCATTACACAGATATGATGCACTTGTTTTTGTCAAAAGAGCCATGTGCAGATTATGATGAAGCTTGGAAGCATACAAGAAGAAAGAACAAGCATGTGGAAGACAAGCGGTTCAAGCCACCTGATTTGGATCAGGATAAGCACCAGGACGTCACTAGCTTCATCCTCATCAAAGAAGCACCACCAGAAGCAGCACACAAGCCAAAACCGAGCAAAAACCAATTTGGGATAAGATTATTACTCTTTGATAAACTTTCATGTGCTAACTTGCTTTGTTTCAACATGTCAGGTTTAAGTAATGAATCAGGAACTAAATGGATTAGTGCCTTCTACATATCCAAACCAGTCAGCAACAATGCCTATCAAAGAGGCTTGCAAGGTAAGTGTAATCTGATTTTAAACTTCGATGTTACTGACTTGGTCCCCTCTATTGTAGGTAAAACAGATTTGAGGACAAATCTTTTTGAAGAGGGAGGGGATGATGTGATCATGGAAAGCACCAAAGAATGGAAGCATGAACCTGAAGAGCTTGTAGCTAGGGATGCAACATTTAAGAGTGCATTTGATGTGATCATGGACCGGATCACTAAGGAGAACAAGGAGAGTCTAGATGAGCCACATGAAGCCACATTGCACCAACAACTTGGTGATGATGCTCTAGCCATTCCTGAAGGTCCCATGACTCGTTCCAGAGTCAAGAAGCTTAAGGAGAATGTTGTTGGATTACTCACTTCACATCCACAACAAGAAGGTCTTGGACAAGGTCTGATCCGAGATGTCTTGATCACCATTCAAGCCATCTCTACATCAAGCTGAGTTAGTGTCTAGGCAAGACATGGGGTGCGTGCTCTTTTCCTTGCTTTTGGTTTTGTCCCACGAGGTTTTCCAGGAGGAAGGTTTTTAACGAGGCCACAACTTGTCTACACATCACCTAAGTCCTATCTCGGTCCAAGACTATAGAAGTTTACATTTTTATTTCATTCCATTTAAAAGCTTATGTTAAACTCTAAGTTTCCTTTTCTTGATCATTGTCGAAACCCTAGAGGATTTGTCTCTGGTTTCTTATTTAAAGGGTTCTCTACACCCTCTTGTAATCATCCAACTCTTTAATAACAAGTATCATTCATTCTTGTCGGCTCTCTCTCCCTAGAAGGTGTCGAGTTCTGGTGTGTAATATCCAGAGACCTAAGGGTGTTTAGTTTGGTGTGTCATATCCAAGTTATTCATCTAGGAGTATCAAGAGATCATCCATCCCTCTTGTGTCACCATTCAATCCACACGCCTTGAAGGACTTGAGTCTCTGATTCGTTCTTGCAAGGATCTATCCATCCATTCCCATCAACCAAAGAGCATCCTAGGGACGCATCAAATCCCATGGGGGCAGTCTAATGGGACACTTTGGGATTGCCAAGACTCTAAAAGTTTTACAGGATCACTTCTATTGGCCGCATATGAAGAGAGATGTGGAGAGGATATGTGAAAGGTGTGCTACTTGCAAGCATGCCAAGTCCCAAGTTCAAAACCAGGGTTTGTATACTCCTTTACCTATTCCACACCATCCCTGGAATGACATTTCTATGGATTTCATTGTTGGCTTGCCTATGATGTGATCATGGAAAGCACCAAAGAATGGAAGCATGAACCTGAACCTGAAGAGCTTGAGGATGCAACCTTTAAGAGTGCATTTGATGTGATCATGGACCGGATCACTAAGGAGAACAAGGAGAGTCTAGATGAGCCACAAGAAGCCACATTGCACCAGCAACTTGGTGATGATGCTCTAGCCATTCCTGAAGGTCCCATGACTCGTTCCAGAGTCAAGAAGCTTAAGGAGAATGTTGTTGGATTACTCACTTCACATCCACAACAAGAAGGTCTTGGACAAGGTCTGATCCGAGATGTCTTGATCACCATTCAAGCCATCTCTACATCAAACTGAGTTAGTGTCTAGGCAAGACATGGGGTGCGTGCTCTTTTCCTTGCTTTTGGTTTTTGTCCCACGAGGTTTTCCAGGAGGAAGGTTTTTAACGAGGCCACAACTTGTCTACACATCACCTAAGTCCTATCTCGGTCCAAGACTCAAAGAAGTTACATTTTTATTCCATTTTAAGCTTAAGTTAAATTTAGACTATAGTTTCCTTTCTTTCCTTTTCTTGCTTAATGTCGAAACCCTAGAGGATTTGTCTCTGGTTTCTTATTTAAAGGGTTCTCTACACCCTCTTGTAATGATCCAGCTTTTTAATATCAAGTTATCTTTTCTCCTTGACGGCTCTCTCTCTAGAAAGGTGTCGAGTTCTGGTGTGTAGTATCCAGAGTCTAAGGGTGTCTAATTTGGTGTGTCATATCCAAGTTATTCATCTAGGAGTATCAAGAGATCATCCATCCCTCTTGTGTCACCATTCAATCCACACGCCTTGAAGGACTTGAGTCTCTGATTCGTTCTTGCAAGGATCTATCCATTCCCATCAACCAAAGAGCATCCTAGAGACGCATCAAGTGGTATCAGAGCAACTTTGGTTGGGAAGTACTCGCTATCCTCTCTTGTTTTTCTCTGTTGTTTCATCTGTGTTTCATCTTTATCTTTTGAATAAGCAGTAGAACTCATCTAACTAGGGCTGCTCGTGATTGCATAAGAGATTAGACAAGAACTTTTGAAACTTTCCTTTTTTGGATTTTTCAAAAACCCTAGAGAGAGAAGAACCCTAGCCGCATACCCTCACTTGTCGATTGCTTTGTGCATTGCTTTAACCTGTTTATCACCTTGAACACGAGTAGAATAAGCTTGTTAGGGTGCTAGGAAACCTTAGAAGAGTTTAGGAAAAGGTTTAGAAGCTTTTCCTTTTTGCTTGAATCTTTTTCCTTTTCTAGCCGATTTCTCCATTTTTGTTTTGTCTTGCAAGACAAGCTTGTTTGTTTTTCCTTTTTGCTTGTTTTTCTTTTCCTTTTTGCTTGTCTTGTTCCCTAGAAACCTTTTACTGGTTATTTTGGTTACCTTTGTGCAGGAAGCATGGTCTCCAAGTCTGAAGAAGAAGCTTAACTCGTCAGCTTCTCATGGAGGCTATGTCGGCTCAACTCAACCAAAACATGGTGGCAACCATGACCGAGATGATGAGGACCAGCCTCAATGACCTCAGGAGAGAGCTTAGAGAAGACATCAGGAGAGCTACTAGTCAAGCACCAAACCGAGAGACTAGGAGAGAAAGAGAGAGGAGAGAGGAGAGACCTCATGCAACTCGCCAAGAGCATGATGGTTATGAGGAGACTGACGATGAGTATAAGCACCTCAGTTCATCCTCAAGAAGACATAGGCGTGTCCAAAAGAGAAGGATGTATTGACCTGAGTGTAGATAAAGAGAAGAACATATGTGTACATAGGCAAGTGACATAGTTGACTACATGCCTCAACTACATGGGAGCTGATATAGTCGACTACATGCATCAACTACATACGAGCTGATATAGTCGACTACATGCATCAACTACATGCATCAACTACATACGAGCTGATATAGTCGACTACATGCATCAACTACATGCATCAACTACATAGGCAAGTGGGAACTCGTCCAGCTGAGTCTTCTAAGGCAGATTTGAAATTTGAATTAGAGATCAGACCGTTCAGGAGCTGTCCCTTTCTCTGGTTCAGACCAGAGTAGATTATTTCTATTCTTCTTGTCTCCTTTTGTCTATAAAACAAGTTGTATAGTTTCTAAAGAAAATAAGGAAAAATAATCCTTCCTACACTCTTTCTCTCGTTTACTCTCTCTCTCTCTCAAACGAAATCACTCTCTCTCTCTCCTGTTCTTGCTTAATCTCCCCGAGTTCTTCACTAAACTTACATGGTATCAGAGCTTTAAGCTCCTGATTTCCTAAAACACTTCCGCAAACACTCTCTAAATCTCTTACTCTTTCATTTGAACCGATTAAAAGTTGGGTTCTTTTACTCTTTTTCCTTTGGACCGTTGGATAATAACTCGGCCAAAGTGTGCTCTTGTCTTGTTTTTGGGTGATTCTCGCCATTTTCTCCCTCACCAGAGTACTAACACTACTTACCAAGTCCTACTCTTGTCCAGACTACTCTATTCACTCGGTTTCACCCTTTTACCCGCTGGACAATAGTTAGACGAGATGGAGAAGATGGAGCATCAACAGTACAAGACTATCATCATACCAGCTACCCTAAAGGGAGCTAACTATCTCACCTGGTCAAGGTTGGCTAGGACAGCTCTTGGAGGCAGAGGCTTGTGGGGGCACGTCACGGCAAGTGAGGCACCAAAGCAGACCGGCCAAGGAGGGACGGCAAGGGGACTTTAGAGAAAGATGAAGGCAAATGGGAACAAGAAGATCTCATGGTGCTGTCTATCCTACAAAGTTCACTTGACACACCTATCATGGATGCCTATTCTCACTGTGAGACGGCAAAGCAACTTTGGGACACCCTAAAGAAGGTCTATGGTAACACTTCCAACCTTACAAGGATCTTTGAAGTCAAGAGGGCTATCAACAATCTCCAACAAGAGGAGATGGATCTTACCAAGCACCTTGGAAAGTATAGCCAGCTCTGGTCAGAGCTTGAGATGCTAAGACCAAGCACCACGGATCCTACGGTCCTTGAAGAGAGGCGTGAGCAAGACAAGGTGTTTGGCTTACTCCTTACTCTGAATCCGAGCTTCAATGACCTTCTCAAACACATCCTGAGGTCAAAGGAGTTACCAAGTTATGATGAGGTATGCTCCCAGCTGCAAAAGGAGCTAGGCTCAGATGGTTTATTTGGTGGAAAGAATGAGCTATCAATGGCTCACAAAGCTGAGAAGATAGAGGCACCAACCGCAAACAAGACTTTCTACAAGCCGGGTGGTGATAGGTTTGGTGGAGAAAGGCGTCCAGGCATGTGTGAGTATTGCAAGAGACCTGGTCACACCAAGAACAACTGCTGGACTCTCCACCCACACCTCAGGCCTGCCTCAGGACAGAAAGTTGGTCAAGGCAAGACACATGAAGCAAGAGCTCATGATGTGCAGCGCATGGGAGAAGATGGGAAAGCCATGATCTCAGTCACTCACACGGGTGGATCAGCATCTCAGACCCCTTCTCAGCTCACCAATGAGGATGCTTTCCTCCGCAAATCTGACATTGAAGCTCTGATCAAAGCTATCAATGCCAACTCTGGTAACATAAACAAGAATGCGCATAATGCTTTAAGTTCTAATATTGCTAGGCCTTTGATAATTGATTCAGGAGCTTCTCATCACATGATTAGGGACTCTAGATTAATTAACAATGTTCAACCTGCCTTAGGAAATGTTACAACTGCAAATGGTGATAGGGTTCCCATTGAGGGCATAGGAGATATCAAGCTATTTGATAAAGAATCGAAAGCTCTCTATATGCTTACTTTTACTTCTAATTTACTTTCAGTAAAAAGAGCCACTACTGACTTGAATTGTCATGTTATCTTTATTCCTAATGAGGTTCATTTTCAGGATATTGAGACAAGTAAAATGATTGGGAAAGGTGTGAGCAAAGGAGATCTCTATTTGCTCGAAGACACCAAGTCTAAATCAGATTTACATTCAGCTTTTAATTCTGCTTCTATGCTAGCTTCTGATGTATTGTGGCATGCTAGATTAGGCCATCTTCATGTTGAAATTTGACAGAGTATGAAGTCTTGTGTGTTGGAATTTCACAGAGTGTGAAGTCGTGTGTTGGAATTTCACAGAGTGTGAAGTCGTGTGTTTTATGAGCAGGATGAACAGTGGTATTTGTAGCAGAGAACTCGAAATGAAGAAGAGAGTGGATCTGGTTTCTGCTAGTGTATACTTGAACCAGAAACAGAGATTAGAGAGAATAAAGAGAATAAGAAGAGATTCGAGTGAGATTTATAGAGATTTGAGAGATTAAGAAATTCTAGAGCAAGAAAACACTAAGCTTTTGTTTATAGAAGTGGAGAGGGGAAATCCCCCTTGCTCCCTTCTTTTCTTCTTATTTCTTGTTTTTATTTTCGACCAGAGAGAGATACATTATATAGAGAGAGATAGATACATTAGGGTTTTTAAAATTCAAACAGACCAAGTGGAGCCTTCTGCTTCCCAACGGCCATGTAGTTGATTCATGTAGTCGACTATATTATCGGACTATGTAGTTGATGCATGTAGTTGATGCATGTAATCGACTATATCACATGACTATGTCACCAGATCCTCAAGCTTCCCAACGGCCATGTAGTCGATTCATGTAGTCGACTATATTATCGGACTATGTAGTTGATGCATGTAGTTGATGCATGTAATCGACTATATCACATGACTATGTCACCAGATCCTCAAGCTTCATGATTCTTGTTGGGTTCAACTCCACTGCTCCATCTCATCTCTCATAAGATCATTTGTCTCTCTTCAAGTTAACACCTCATTCTCGTGCTTTAGGATTGATATTGCCTAATCTCTCTTTTAAAAATGACACTTGTGAGGCTTGTATCCTAGGAAAACATTGCAAGACTGTTTTCACTAAATCATCTACTATTTATGAGCATTGTTTTGATCTTGTTCACTCAGATGTTTGGACTGCCCCTTGTGTATCTAGAGAAAACCATAAGTACTTTGTGACCTTTATAGATGAAAAATCTAAATATACTTGGTTAACCTTAATACAATCTAAAGATAGAGTATTAGAGGCTTTTATGAACTTTCAAAGCTATGTCACTAACCACTTTAATGCCAAGATCAAAATATTTAGGTCAGATAATGGAGGGGAATACACAAGCCATGCTTTCAAAAATCATCTCACAAAACATGGAATCATCCATCAAACTAGCTGCCCATATACACCACAACAAAATGGAGTGGCTGAGAGAAAGAATCGACATCTTATGGAGGTGGCAAGGAGCATGATGTTTCATACCAGTGTGCCAAAGAGGTTTTGGGGTGATGCTGTGGTTACAGCATGCTATCTAATCAACCGAACTCCAACGAAAGTTCTCCATGATGTCTCTCCATATGAGGTATTAACTAAAGATAAACCCTCTATTGATCATCTACGGGTATTTGGGTGTTCTTGTTTTGTGTTGATTCCAGGAGAACTCAGAAACAAATTAGAACCTAAGAGTGTCAAGGCAATGTTCATTGGATATTCCTCCAACCAGAAGGGTTACAAGTGCTTTGTACCTGAGACTAGAAGAGTGATGGTATCAAGGGATGTCAAATTTGTTGAGTCCAAGGGATACTATAATGAGAAAAGTTGGGAAAGTCTCAAGGACCTCTCAAATACAGCCTCTGACCGTGCTAACAATCTGAGAATCATCCTTGAGAGTCTTGGCAATAATCAGTCAAGCACAAGAGTTCCAGAATCAGAATCAGTGTCACAAGCTACTGAACCAGTCCTAGATGACTCCCATCTTGATCATGAAGGGGGGAATCAACAAGAACCAGTTGAAGCCGGTTCTGAAATACATGACCAGGATGGAAATAATGAGGAATTGGCTGATATTGAGACTGGAGAACAAGGAAACTCTGGCCAGGAGCATGAGGAGATAGTACAAGAGATACAACCATTGAGAAGGAGCACAAGGATCAAGTATGGTCCGGAACACTGGAAGAATACAAGAGTGTACTTCAATGCTAATGCTGTAGCTCATCCTATTCAAGTCATATGCTCCTTAGCCCAATATCCAGTGGAGCATCAAGTGTTTATAAGCAATCTAGATGAGGAATGGATTCCAAAGACCTATGAAGAAGCTATAGCCAATAATGAATGGAGAGAGTCCGTTGGTGATGAAATGGAAGCTATGATCAAGAATAATACTTGGTTTGAAACTGAGCTCCCCAAAGGCAAGAAGGCAGTCACAAGTAGGCTAATACACACAATCAAGTACCTAGCCAATGGAAAACCGGAGAGAAAGAAGACCAGGCTGGTTGCAAGAGGATTCACTCAAACATATGGAGAAGACTACTTGGATACCTTCGCACCAGTAGCAAAGCTCCACACCATCAGAATTCTACTATCTCTTGCAGTTAACTTGGAGTGGGATTTGTGGCAAATGGATGTCAAGAATGCCTTCCTACAAGGAGAGCTGGAAGATGAGGTTTATATGAAGCCACCACCGGGTCTAGAGCACATGGTGAAGCCAGGAAATGTGTGGAGACTCAAGAAGGCAATCTATGGACTTAAACAATCACCAAGAGCCTGGTATCACAAGCTCAGTACCACCTTGAATGGAAGAGGATTCAACCGATCAGAATCTGATCATACCTTGTTCACACTCACCAGCCAACAAGGTATAGTAGTCATCCTTGTGTATGTTGACGATATCATCATCACAGGAAGTGACAAAGAAGGTATACAGGACACTAAAGGGTTTCTAAAATCTGTATTTGATATTAAGGATCTTGGTGAGCTAAAGTACTTTCTTGGTATTGAAGTATGCCGATCTAAAGAGGGGCTCTTCTTGTCCCAAAGAAAGTACACACTTGATTTGTTAAATGATGCAGGGATACTTGGAGAGAAACCAGCCAAGACTCCACTAGAAGATGGATATAAGATATTGCGTGAGGGGGAGTATGAGAATACTTTTTTTGATGATCCAAAGCAATATAGGCGACTAGTGGGTAAGTTAATATACTTAACCATTACTAGACCTGATATTTGCTTTGCTGTGAACCAGGTAAGCCAGCATATGCAAGTTCCAAAGGTCCATCATTGGAAAATGGTGGAAAGAATTCTCAGATACCTTAGTGGTGCTCCAGGCCAAGGTGTATGGATGGGTTGCAATGGCAACACAGAAGTGGTTGGTTACTGTGATGCAGATTGGGCAGGAGATAGGAATGATAGAAAATCAACAACAGGCTACTGCACCTTCATTGGAGGCAATCTGGTCACATGGAAAAGCAAGAAACAAAAGGTGGTGTCATGTTCAAGTGCTGAAGCTGAATATAGAGCCATGAGAAAACTGACTAATGAGCTAGTATGGATAAAGAAGCTACTGAAAGACTTGGGCATAGAAGTCACTGCTCCTATCACAATGCATTGTGATAACCAAGCCGCCATCCACATAGCCTCAAACTCAGTGTTCCATGAGAGGACCAAACACATTGAGGTGGACTGCCACAAAGTTAGAGAAATGGTGTTACAAGGAGTGATCCTACCTTGCTACACGAGAAGTGAGGATCAGCTTGCAGATATATTCACCAAGGCTGCAAGCTCCAAGGTGTGTGAGTTCATATACCCAAAGCTTGGGCTTATTGATCTCACTCAAAAGCTACTTCCCTGACTATGAAAACTCTACTCTTTCCTTAGTGTGTTTTTGTCCCAATTGGGTTTTGCATACTAAGGTTTTAATGAGGGATGTTTGTCATGGTCCTTCCAAGCTTGACTTGTTTCACATGGTCAAGCTTGAGGGGGAGTATTGACCTGAGTGTAGATAAAGAGAAGAACATATGTGTACATAGGCAAGTGACATAGTTGACTACATGCCTCAACTACATGGGAGCTGATATAGTCAACTACATGCCTCAACTACATACGAGCTGATATAGTCGACTACATGCATCAACTACATGCCTCAACTACATACGAGCTGATATAGTCGACTACATGCATCAACTACATGCATCAACTACATAGGCAAGTGGGAACTCGTCCAGCTGAGTCTTCTAAGGCAGATTTGAAATTTGAATTAGAGATCAGACCGTTCAGGAGCTGTCCCTTTCTCTGGTTCAGACCAGAGTAGATTATTTCTATTCTTCTTGTCTCCTTTTGTCTATAAAACAAGTTGTATAGTTTCTAAAGAAAATAAGGAAAAATAATCCTTCCTACACTCTTTCTCTCGTTTACTCTCTCTCTCTCTCAAACGAAATCACTCTCTCTCTCTCCTGTTCTTGCTTAATCTCCCCGAGTTCTTCACTAAACTTACAGGATGAACCAGGGAGATGAGCTTGCTGGTTTGAAGATCAAGATACCCCCATTCCATGGCAAGGCTGATCCGGATGCCCTACCTTGAGTGGGAGAAGAAGATTGAAAGTCTTGATGGAAAGGAACCAATCTGTTACAGCAAGGAGAAGACAGTCTCTAAGCCATTTAAAGAAGATAAACACTTCTGTTTATTCAGTGAAAAGGATAAGGAGGCATTGTTACAAGTAATGATGAATGTGGAGAAGCAAATCAAACGGACCAACACAACACGTCCATCCATTGAAACACAGCATCAAGAACCAGCACCAGTTGCGCCTATCCAAGAAGATCAAGACAAAGTAACCTCCCATATCTTTCATAAAGAAGAGCAGCCTGTTCAGAACGTCATGGTCCCTTTAACACAACACATGGTAGCAGAGAAGACACCCAGGGAACCTCAGAGAGCTCGTAGAATGAATCAACTAATTGTCTTTGATCCATGTGATTTCCAAAGGACCTTCTTAGGTACTTTTCTGTTCACTCCTTTTGTTTGGTACAAGAAAGGAGAAGTGGAACTATCAAGACACGACTTGGATAAGAGACATGTTGTATTTGAGCCTGGAGGAGAGGTCTGGAATCAGAAGAACAAGATCAAACAGATTAAGAAGAGTTCAGCTGCACCAACATTTGATTTTGTAGATTTCTCATTCTCTGAAGATAAGGGGTTTCACGTCTCAGCTCAGCAACAGTTTCACTATGAAACCAACAGGAGAATGAAGCCAATTCAGTCACGGATCCAACAAACCAGACAACGCAGAAAATGGCCTTCTGATCATCAAGATATTGCTAGTTTTGCAAAACATGCCGGTTTGGATCTTTCCCAAGAGGAACTTATGTCTGATTGTGCTGGAAGGTTACAGACCTACTCGTGGAGACCTGGAGGATATTTCCACAAGATTATCACCCTTGGAGAGTGATGTAACCTGAATCAGCAACAGAAACAAATAGAAAGAAGTCTTGGCTTATGGGTGTGTGTGTGTGGACGAGGTGGGCTAAAAGTGATGGTTTTTGCTTGTGTTTTGGTCAGGAAAATGGTCCAAGAGGTTATACATCAAAGTCAGCCCAATTTTATCAAGTTCCAAGCCCAAGAAGATCCAAAATCAAGTGGTTTCCTTGCTGTCTAAAAAGAGTGACGAAAATTGGAGAATAAATTGCATGGAAAGCTTCTCTCTCCTCCATGCATTGTTTTGTGATTTCCTAGACTATTAAATAACTAGCTTTGTGAGCAAGTTTAGTTTCCTATAAATAAGTTGTGAGTTATATTTTTGGAATCTTGAGAGTGTTTCTCAGTTTTGTTCCTTCGGGAACTTTTCGATCTGTCTTGGTGCGTCATATCCAAGGGATCTTTTCGATCCGTCCTGGTGCGTCACAAGGAGATGTGAAGGCCAAACAAAGGAAGTAAAGGCCAAGCATCTCCACACCAAACTGAAGAAGAAGAGAAGAGAAGAGTTCAGATACTTGAAGTTGGAGTTTTTCTGTACAGTCTTGACCTCCAAGCAACCAAGCTTGAGCTAGAGTGTCTTGGAAGGCAAGGCAAGTTCAATTTCGTCCAGCTAACTTCAGAGGCAGATTTAAATTCAAATAATACATGTGACTGCTGGAGACAGAGGCTAGAGAAGTGGGGATTTAAATAAGATAAAAGTCACATGTTCTCTTAAGAGAAAGAGAGCTGTTGGGAGCTGTCACTATCTCTTCCTTGCTGCAGAAACTCTCTTGGCTTCTTCCTCATGCTTAGTTTATTCATTTCCTAGTTATGAATTGTTTATTCAGCCTTTGTCTTGTTGCTGCTGCTGTAAACCCTAAGGCACTCCTCTATAAATAAAGAGGCAGCACCATTGTAATGTTAACACACAAGAAATAAGAGACAAGCTTTATAAATTTCGTGTATCACTCATCTACCCTACTAAGTGTTCTTTAAATTAGTCACAATGTAGGGAGTTAAGGTATACATGTTTTGGGTCTGCCTAAGGGCAGATCATTGCTTGCCCATTCACTCTAAGTCACCTTTAAACTCTTCTTTATGTTCTGTTCATCTCTAGCTTACTGATTCTAATTCCTTGTAGCTTAAGTACACAAACCATCAGTGTTGTGATACTCCACAAGGATAGATTCATACTAGAGTTTAATCTGTTGTTAGTTTAATTCTAGTTATTTTATCAATCTCACAGCCACTTAATCTCTCTAGATTCAGATGGTTGTGTAGATTATTTTGCTGAGAGGATTCAATCACAAGTTGATTGTCTCTTCCATTTTTGAAGAGTGAGTTCATGTTCTTAGCTGTTCTTAGCTTTTCCAACATGGTATCAGAGCCTAGTTGCTCTCTTGGGCTGAACTCACTTCTTTTATTTCATTTTTCTTCATTCTAATACTCTCTCTCTCACTTTAAAATTCGTTTTGAGGAGCTGTGTGGCTAGGATTCAAAACTTGGACAGTAGAGAGTTTAGATGAAGTATGGTTTCAAAATCTGAGGGTTGAGTCAAGATGCAAGTCTTTAAAAGTTTTTTTTAATCAATGACTCTCCCCTGGATCTCCTCATTGTTTAAGCTTCTGGATGAAAGATTAAAATCTGTTCACACCAGCTTGAGGGAGGGAGAAAAGATTAAACTTGTGTCTGAAAAAAAAAAAACTCTTGAAAAAAATAGTTTTCAAAAATGTTTTGTCTTCTTCATCCTTGTCTAATGATTTCTCCAAAGAGGACAAGATGGAGTTCATTTTTTTATTTCTTATCTCCTATGTGTAAGCTGTGGTCCTGATCTTGTGTTGGGAACCTAATCAAAGGCTAAGGGAGGGAAATGAAACAAAAGACTTCATCTGTTTTGTGATTTAAAAACAGTTTTAAAAGATGAAGTTCTTGCTGGTTTTGTCTCAAACATTATCAGTCCTTTATCCCCTTTGTCTCTCAATTTACAAAACTTGGTAAAAGACTTTAAGTCTAATGAAACCAATGCTTGAGGGAGGGAGATAGACTGATGGTGATTTGAAGAAAATTGATTTGTAAGAGCATTTGAATTTCAGATTTAAAGAAAAGCTCTTTGAAAGGATTTAAAAATCTGAAAATGTTTTTGAAAAGATTCTTGAGTAATCTGATTTCGAAAATGATTTAAAAATGTGTTAACTGGTGGGATGTTCATGCCTCGCCAGCATTGTGATCAGCCATGAAGCTTGAAGGCCATGGACTGCAATCTGCTTCCGCAAAACTCTCATTCTCCTCCATACTCTTACTCTCCATTATTCTCTCATACTCTTGTTACTTATTCTCTAATTCTATGGTTACTTATACTCTCTGGTTACTTTATTCTCTCCATCATTCACTAATTTTTTGCTTTGAATCTGTCCATACTCAACAGGTTCTAAGTCTAAGAATGGTGATTGGTGTTTGTACTTGGTTGTCTCAAGAAGACAATGCAAGTTTGGTTGATCTAGAGCAGCATCAGAAGCAAGCTTTGGGGGTTAGAACCAATGGCCTCAGATTCATGGACCCAAGACAAGAAGATCTTGAGGAGAAGATACTGTAGGAAAGTGATGAATCAGCTCACCAGCAAGATGTTAGTTAAGGGTCAGTAAGCTTCATGTGAAGCATCAAGAAGAAAGAGGTGTTGCACAAGTTCAAATCATGGCGCTAACACCCTCAGCAATCTGTTCAGATCATGGTTCAAGCCATGAGTCACATTTGGCGGTTTTAAAGACAATTCCAAGCAGCAGTTCAGATTGAAGAAGCTTCAAGCTCAATTCAAATAAAGCTAAGGTCATAGCTATCCAATGCACCGTGAAGGCTATACTCTTTTTGTCCTCATCATGGTTTTATCCCAAGTGGTTTTACAAGGTGAGGTTTTTAATGAGGTAGTCATTTGCGTGTTGCAAGCTTGGCCTTTGGAACCAGTGGCTTCCGCAGCCCAACCTTGAGGGAGGGTATTAGAGTGAAGCAAGACAAGGAGATGTGAAGGCCAAACAAAGGAAGTAAAGGCCAAGCATCTCCACACCAAACTGAAGAAGAAGAGAAGAGAAGAGTTCAGATACTTGAAGTTGGAGTTTTTCTGTACAGTCTTGACCTCCAAGCAACCAAGCTTGAGCTAGAGTGTCTTGGAAGGCAAGGCAAGTTCAATTTCGTCCAGCTAACTTCAGAGGCAGATTTAAATTCAAATAATACATGTGACTGCTGGAGACAGAGGCTAGAGAAGTGGGGATTTAAATAAGATAAAAGTCACATGTTCTCTTAAGAGAAAGAGAGCTGTTGGGAGCTGTCACTATCTCTTCCTTGCTGCAGAAACTCTCTTGGCTTCTTCCTCATGCTTAGTTTATTCATTTCCTAGTTATGAATTGTTTATTCAGCCTTTGTCTTGTTGCTGCTGCTGTAAACCCTAAGGCACTCCTCTATAAATAAAGAGGCAGCACCATTGTAATGTTAACACACAAGAAATAAGAGACAAGCTTTATAAATTTCGTGTATCACTCATCTACCCTACTAAGTGTTCTTTAAATTAGTCACAATGTAGGGAGTTAAGGTATACATGTTTTGGGTCTGCCTAAGGGCAGATCATTGCTTGCCCATTCACTCTAAGTCACCTTTAAACTCTTCTTTATGTTCTGTTCATCTCTAGCTTACTGATTCTAATTCCTTGTAGCTTAAGTACACAAACCATCAGTGTTGTGATACTCCACAAGGATAGATTCATACTAGAGTTTAATCTGTTGTTAGTTTAATTCTAGTTATTTTATCAATCTCACAGCCACTTAATCTCTCTAGATTCAGATGGTTGTGTAGATTATTTTGCTGAGAGGATTCAATCACAAGTTGATTGTCTCTTCCATTTTTGAAGAGTGAGTTCATGTTCTTAGCTGTTCTTAGCTTTTCCAACAATATTCAGGGGGTCAACCTCATTGTCGTCTAGGTGCGTCATATCCTAGGGCATTGAGTTGGAATATCAGAGGCCTTCCGCATCCTCTGTGCGACCTAACGATCCACGGTAAATCAAGAGTTTCCGCATCTCTTGTGTCATACCATTCGATCCACCGCCTTGTTTCTTTGGATTTTCACGTTCCATTGGAGTCAAGGATTATCCCTCACCAATTTCAGAGTGATCCTTGGGAAGTTCTCATCATTTGGTATCAGAGCCACTCTGAAAGCGGTATTCACTTCTGTTATCCATCATTCTCATCTTCCCATCTTCTTAAAAAAAAAATAGAGAGAGAAGGGAGTTCAACGAGGAACCAATAGATCATCCCTTCTAGAGCTTAACCGAAACAGCTCTTTCATCTTTCGTAATGTTTAGCTAGGTGTGTGAACCCGAAGGCAGAGAACCAAGGTGATCTTGTGAGATGACTCTCATGGCCATAGGTTCTAAACATTATGACGGATTTGAGGGCAAATCCTTTTAAAGGAGGAGGGGATGATGTAACCTGAATCAGCAACAGAAACAAATAGAAAGAAGTCTTGGCTTATGGGTGTGTGTGTGTGGACGAGGTGGGCTAAAAGTGATGGTTTTTGCTTGTGTTTTGGTCAGGAAAATGGTCCAAGAGGTTATACATCAAAGTCAGCCCAATTTTATCAAGTTCCAAGCCCAAGAAGATCCAAAATCAAGTGGTTTCCTTGCTGTCTAAAAAGAGTGACGAAAATTGGAGAATAAATTGCATGGAAAGCTTCTCTCTCCTCCATGCATTGTTTTGTGATTTCCTAGACTATTAAATAACTAGCTTTGTGAGCAAGTTTAGTTTCCTATAAATAAGTTGTGAGTTATATTTTTGGAATCTTGAGAGTGTTTCTCAGTTTTGTTCCTTCGGGAACTTTTCGATCTGTCTTGGTGCGTCATATCCAAGGGATCTTTTCGATCCGTCCTGGTGCGTCATATCCAGGGGGTCAACCTCATTGTCGTCTAGGTGCGTCATATCCTAGGGCATTGAGTTGGAATATCAGAGGCCTTCCGCATCCTCTGTGCGACCTAACGATCCACGGTAAATCAAGAGCTTCCGCATCTCTTGTGTCATACCATTCGATCCACCGCCTTGTTTCTTTGGAGTTTCACGTTCCATTGGAGTCAAGGATTATCCCTCACCAATTTCAGAGTGATCCTTGGGAAGTTCTCATCAGAGAGTGCTCTGTTCGTGCTAGAACAAGTTGGGGTCATAAGGAGTTTGAAGTTGATCAAAAGGACTTGCATCTTGACCATATCAAGATATGGAAGCCACCAGATATGTAGCAACTTCAGTACCAATGCAAAGATTATCAAAATGTAATTGGAGATGAAGAATTCACTAGAGTCAATGGTGAAGTGATTACTGGAGCAGGAGAAGAATTCATGTTTCCTTCTCAAGTCAAAGAGAAACCACCAGATAAACTTAGTCTACAACCATCTCCAAGGAAACCAACCCGGGGTAACTATCTAAACTCAAAGAAAAACATGAAGCCTGATTTGCTTGCTGTGGGTACAGGTCAAACTGTTTTGAGATCTACCATTTTCGAAAAGAGAAGCTATAATAATGATCAGAGTATCAAGAATGGGTTGTTGGCTAAGTTGATGATGCAACAAGCAAACCTTGGAAACTGTCTAGCCGCCAGCTTTGACATAGGAACAGTCCGAGGATCATATCTCAACAACCACAAGGAATTAACCATCAAACTCGACTGCCATGGAAACTTAACTCATCAGGGTCTCACGTCGATTTGGAATCAAGTCCAAACCTTCTCAGATGAAAGAGTTATGGGTTCTACAACTCGGGTGATCCTGTATTGGCTATCTTTGAATTTTTCTGAGTTTAAAACATCTCAATCCTATGTATGGCGACCAGGTGAGCATGCTAAGGTAAGTGATCATGTTTTCAAGAGTTCTTTTATCAATTACACAGATATGATGCACTTGTTTTTGTCAAAAGAGCCATGTGCAGATTATGATGAAGCTTGGAAGCATACAAGAAGGAAGAACAAGCATGTGGAAGACAAGCGGTTCAAGCCACCTGATTTGGATCAGGATAAGCACCAGGACGTCACTAGCTTCATCCTCATCAAAGAAGCACCACCAGAAGCAGCACACAAGCCAAAACCGAGCAAAAACCAATTTGGGATAAGATTATTACTCTTTGATAAACTTTCATGTGCTAACTTGCTTTGTTTCAACATGTCAGGTTTAAGTAATGAATCAGGAACTAAATGGATTAGTGCCTTCTACATATCCAAACCAGTCAGCAACAATGCCTATCAAAGAGGCTTTCAAGGTAAGTGTAATCTGATTTTAAACTTCAATGTTACTGACTTGGTCCCCTCTATTGTAGGTAAAACAGATTTGAGGACAAATCTTTTTGAAGAGGGAGGGGATGATGTGATCATGGAAAGCACCAAAGAATGGAAGCATGAACCTGAACCTGAAGAGCTTGAGGATGCAACCTTTAAGAGTGCATTTGATGTGATCATGGACCGGATCACTAAGGAGAACAAGGAGAGTCTAGATGAGCCACAAGAAGCCACATTGCACCAGCAACTTGGTGATGATGCTCTAGCCATTCCTGAAGGTCCCATGACTCGTTCCAGAGTCAAGAAGCTTAAGGAGAATGTTGTTGGATTACTCACTTCACATCCACAACAAGAAGGTCTTGGACAAGGTCTGATCCGAGATGTCTTGATCACCATTCAAGCCATCTCTACATCAAACTGAGTTAGTGTCTAGGCAAGACATGGGGTGCGTGCTCTTTTCCTTGCTTTTGGTTTTGTCCCACGAGGTTTTCCAGGAGGAAGGTTTTTAACGAGGCCACAACTTGTCTACACATCACCTAAGTCCTATCTCGGTCCAAGACTCAAAGAAGTTACATTTTTATTCCATTTTAAGCTTAAGTTAAATTTAGACTATAGTTTCCTTTCTTTCCTTTTCTTGCTTAATGTCGAAACCCTAGAGGATTTGTCTCTGGTTTCTTATTTAAAGGGTTCTCTACACCCTCTTGTAATGATCCAGCTTTTTAATATCAAGTTATCTTTTCTCCTTGACGGCTCTCTCTCTAGAAAGGTGTCGAGTTCTGGTGTGTAGTATCCAGAGTCTAAGGGTGTCTAATTTGGTGTGTCATATCCAAGTTATTCATCTAGGAGTATCAAGAGATCATCCATCCCTCTTGTGTCACCATTCAATCCACACGCCTTGAAGGACTTGAGTCTCTGATTCGTTCTTGCAAGGATTATCCATTCCCATCAACCAAAGAGCATCCTAGGGACGCATCAAGTGATACCACTTGATGCGTCCCTAGGATGCTCTTTGGTTGATGGGAATGGATAGATCCTTGCAAGAACGAATCAGAGACTCAAGTCCTTCAAGGCGTGTGGATTGAATGGTGACACAAGAGGGATGGATGATCTCTTGATACTCCTAGATGAATAACTTGGATATGACACACCAAATTAGACACCCTTAGACTCTGGATACTACACACCAGAACTCGACACCTTTCTAGAGAGAGAGCCGTCAAGGAGAAAAGATAACTTGATATTAAAAAGCTGGATCATTACAAGAGGGTGTAGAGAACCCTTTAAATAAGAAACCAGAGACAAATCCTCTAGGGTTTCGACATTAAGCAAGAAAAGGAAAGAAAGGAAACTATAGTCTAAATTTAACTTAAGCTTAAAATGGAATAAAAATGTAACTTCTTTGAGTCTTGGACCGAGATAGGACTTAGGTGATGTGTAGACAAGTTGTGGCCTCGTTAAAAACCTTCCTCCTGGAAAACCTCGTGGGACAAAACCAAAAGCAAGGAAAAGAGCACGCACCCCATGTCTTGCCTAGACACTAACTCAGTTTGATGTAGAGATGGCTTGAATGGTGATCAAGACATCTCGGATCAGACCTTGTCCAAGACCTTCTTGTTGTGGATGTGAAGTGAGTAATCCAACAACATTCTCCTTAAGCTTCTTGACTCTGGAACGAGTCATGGGACCTTCAGGAATGGCTAGAGCATCATCACCAAGTTGCTGGTGCAATGTGGCTTCTTGTGGCTCATCTAGACTCTCCTTGTTCTCCTTAGTGATCCGGTCCATGATCACATCAAATGCACTCTTAAAGGTTGCATCCTCAAGCTCTTCAGGTTCAGGTTCATGCTTCCATTCTTTGGTGCTTTCCATGATCACATCAGCCTAGAACTAGGACTGGAAAGGATTCCATCTTTGTTGTAGTTGATAGGTTCTCTAAGATGGCACATTTCATAGCATGTCATAAGACTGATGATGCATTGCATATAGCTAACTTGTTCTTTAAGGAGGTTGTACGTTTGCATGGCATGCCTAGAACCATAGTTTCTGATAGGGACACTAAGTTTCTTAGTTACTTTTGGAAGACACTTTGGTCTAAGTTAGGCACTAAGCTATTGTTCTCTACTACATGTCATCCACAAACTGATGGGCAAACTGAGGTAGTTAATAGGACATTAGGAACACTCCTGCGTGCATTCATTAGAAAGAACTTAAGAACATGGGAAGAATACTTGCCACATTGTGAATTTGCATACAATCATGCTATGCATTCTGCTTCTAAGTATTCTCCATTTGAAATTGTTTATGGGTTCAATCCCACCTCTCCTTTGGATCTAATGCCTTTACCTGAGTGTGAAAGGACAAGTCTAGATGGCAAGAAGAAAGCCGAGTTAGTTCAACAGATTCATGAGAAGGCTAGACAAAACATTGAGCAGAAGACCAAGCTTTATGAGAAGCAAGCAAACAAGGGGAGACGTGTGAGGACCTTTGAAGTTGGTGACCAAGTTTGGTTGCACCTAAGGAAGGATAGGTTCCCCAACGAGAGGAAGTCCAAGCTGATGCCAAGGGTTGATGGACCCTTTGAGATCATCCACAAGATCAATGACAATGCCTACAAGCTTGATCTCCAAGGTAAGTACGATGTATCAAATAGCTTCAATGTCACTGACTTGGCTTCTTTTGTTGTAGATGGACCTGATTTGAGGACAAATCCTTTTCAAGAGGGAGGGGATGATGTGATCATGGACCGGATCACTAAGGAAGACAATGAGGAGAGTTTAGATGAGCAACATGAAGCCACAATGCATCAACCATTTGATGAAGATGCTCTAACCATTCATGAAGGTCCCATGACTCGTTCCAGAGTCAAGAAGCTTAAGGAGAATGTTGTTGGATTACTCACTTCACATCCACAACAAGTGTTGATATGAAGCAATAAGAAACAAGAGGGAAACAAGTGGATTGAATTAAACAAGAAGTGAGTTAACTTGAAGAACAAGTCTGTCCGTACAACCTAGGTCCCTAACGTGACTTGCAAGACAAGAGAAGAGGAGTGTGATCCAGAAATGCAACCAGAAGTCTCCACTTGACTTACCTAAGGCAATTTGAATGCTAGGGAGGACAGATCACGTGTGGGATTAAGGCATCTGCCTTTGAGGACGTTAGGACAGGTCCCTTTCAGCCTGATCCTGGACAGTTGGGACAGTTTGGACTCATCTGCAATTGTTTAATCTTATTCTAGCACCCTTACTTGTTTAATATTTTCCTAGGATATTTTTATTGCCTATATATGTAATGGTCCCAGAAACCTAATGAAGCAAGGAATTCAGTTCCTCATTTTCTCACTCTCTCTCTCTCTAATCTCGTCCCTCTCTCTCCTATTCTCCATGTTCTTCATCTAAACTCTCCATAAATCTCATAAACTCTCATGGTATCAGAGCAAATAAGCTCCTGAAACCTATTCTTTACATTATTCTCTACTTCTTTTCAATTCACTTCCGCAAATCTCTTACTTTACTCTGATTATTTTCAAAATTTCTTGTCGTTTTCCTACTGTTCTGGAACTGTTCTTGAGCTGTTCTTGCTGTTCTTGAGCTGTTCTTGCTGCTTCTAATGGAAAACTCAAAAATGGTGGTCATTCCAGTTACTCTTAAGGGAGCTAACTATTTGCTGTGGTCAAGGCTTGCCAAAACTGCTCTTGGAGGCAGAGGTCTCTGGGAACATGTTGTTAAAAACAAGACCTCAAAGAAGACCATCCTAGGAGAGGATGGCAAAGAAGTGGTGGTTGCTGCTGATGAAGATGGAAAGAGGGGTCAGGAGGACCTCATGGTGCTGTCTATCATCCAGAACAGCCTTGAAGCCTCAATATTGGAAGCTTACTCCTACTGTGAAACTTCCAAGGAGCTGTGGGACACACTCCAGAAGGTGTATGGAAACATATCCAACATAAGTAGAGTGTTTGAGGTGAAGAAAGCCATCAATACTCTCAGTCAAGAGGACACTGACTTCTCTAAACATTTTGGGAAGTTCAGATCATTGTGGGCAGAGTTGGAGATGTTGAGACCAGCTACTGTCGATCCTGATGTACTCAATGAGAGGAAAGAACAAGATAAGGTCTTTGCTTTGCTGTTCACTCTCAATCCAGCATATAGCGACCTAATCAAGCACATCCTAAGGAGTGAGAAACTTCCATCACTAGAAGAGCTGTGTGCTCAGATTCAGAAGGAGCAAGGCTCAGTGGGTCTCTTTGGTGGCAAAGGAGAGCTTATCATGGCAAACAAAGCTGAAGGGACAGAACACAAAGCTGAAGGTGTGGCTAACAAGGGCTTCTACAAACCAGAAGATAAGAAGATATGGGTGTGTGATCACTGCAAGAAGAAGGGTCATGGCAAGGACAAGTGCTGGATTCTTCACCCACACCTCAAACCTCAGAAGTTCAGGACACCTTATGCTGATGCAAGAGCACATTTCTCTGGTGAGATGGGAGAACCATCTACTCTTATGCACTCTATGGCTGCTGGTGAAGGAAAGGCACGTACATTTAGTGGCTTCTCTGCTGTGAGGACTACACAAGATGAGTCCATCAAGAGGTCAGACCTTGATGCCCTCATCAAAGCCCTCAAAGAGTCTGGTAACACACTTGGTATCTCCCTTAATGCATCATATAAATCGCCTACTGCCCTTATTACTTCACTAAATGCATCTAGTAGTGTTAAGCCTCTAGTTATAGACTCTGGAGCTTCTCACCACATGATTAGTGATGCTAGGTTGATCAGTAATGTAGAGCCGGTCTTAGGTAATGTCATGATTGCAAATGGAGATAAAATTCCAATTCAAGGTGTAGGAACCCTTAAACTGTTTGGTAAAGATACAAAAGCCTTTTATATGCCAACCTTTGCATCAAACCTATTATCTGTTAAGAAAGCTACCACTGATTTAAACTGTAATGTTATCTTCAGTCCTAATGAGGTTGTGTTTCAGGATATTGAGACCCTTAAGTTGATTGGCAAAGGTGTTACAAAGGAGGACTTGTACCTACTTGAAGACATCAAAGCTGATACAAATCTATCTTCTGCTTTTAGTTCAATTCCTGTTTTAGATTATGATGTTTTATGGCATGCTAGGCTAGGCCATCCCCATTCTCGTGCACTGAACATTCTACTTCCTAATGTTTCTTTTAAAAATGATGGCTGTGAAGCATGTATCCTTGGCAAACATTGCAAGACTGTTTTCCCTACGTCATCTACTGTCTATGAAAATTGCTTTGATCTTATACATTCTGATGTCTGGACTGCACCATGCATTTCTAGGGAGAATCATAGATACTTTGTTACTTTTATAGATCAAAAATCTAAATATACTTGGCTGACTATGATTCAAACTAAAGATAGAGTGCTAGATGCTTTTATTAATTTCCAGAACTACATAACTAATCACTTTAATGTTAAGATCAAAGTGTTCAGGTCAGATAATGGGGGGGAATATACAAGCTTAGCATTCAAAAACCACCTAGCCAAACATGGAATAATTCACCAAACCAGCTGTCCATACACACCACAACAAAATGGTGTAGCTGAGAGGAAGAATAGGCACCTTGATGCGTCCCTAGGATGCTCTTTGGTTGATGGGAAAGGATAATCCTTGCAAGAACGAATCAAGGAGACTCAAGTCCTTCAAGGCGTGTGGAATGGATGGTGACACAAGAGGGATGGATGGTCCTCTTGATACTCCTAGATGAATGGTTTGGATATTACACACCAAACTAGACACCCTTAAGCTCTGGATATGACACACCAGAACTCGGCACACTTCTTTTAGAGAGAGAGAGAGCCGGCAAAAGATGAATGACTTCAATAGAAAAAGGTTGGATCAGTACAATAGGGTATAAGGCACCCTTTAAATAAGAAAACCCGAGACATGCTAGGGTTTTCGACCAATAACCAAAAAAGGAAAGAAAGCAAAACTATAGTTTATAAGTTAAATGAAATAAAATGGAACTTCATGTAGTCTTGGACCGAGTGTAGCACTTAGGTGATTTGTAGACATGTTGTGGCCTCGTTAAAAACCTTCCTTCTAGAAAACCTCGTGGGACAAAACCAAAAGCAAGGAAAAGAGCACGCACTCCATGTCTGCCTAGACACTACCTCAGTTTGGTGTAGAGATGGCTTGAATGGTGATCAAGACATCTCGGATCAAACCTTGTCCAAGACCTTCTTGTTGTGGATGTGAAGTGAGTAATCCAACAACATTCTCCTTAAGCTTCATGACTCTGGAACGAGTCATGGACCTTCAGGAATGGCTAGAGCATCCTCATCAAATGGTTGATGCATAGTGGCTTCATGTGGCTCATCTAGACTCTCCTCATTGTCCTCCTTAGTGATCCGGTCCATGATCACATCATCC
>CAJHQQ010003815.1:0-37380 GCA_905132885.1 Moricandia moricandioides | reverse complement strand
GATTTAGTTCATGTTTTGAGTGTTTGCACATGGTATCCAAATCCCTATCCTTTTCCTTCTAACCTTCATATGGCAAGTTAATTTACTCTCAAACCAAATGAGAGTAACTATCTTCTCTAGAAAACTCAGTTTGAAGCCCTTCTCGGTAGCCAGAAGCTACTAGGTTTTGTGACAGGTCAAGTTGAAGCTCTTGAGGCTGCTGTCACTAATGTTATCAGCGAGGTCCATGTGGTTTCTCCGAATCCAGCTCTTGAGGCTTGTAAATGTATTAATCAATTGATTAAGTCTTGGCTATTTGGTACACTCACCGAGGAGGTTCTTGGATATGTTCATAACCGGACTACAGCTCAAGAGGTGTGGCTAGCTCTTGCAGATAACTTCAACAAGAGATATCTAGAAAGGGATTTTGATCTTCGCCTACGCCTGCAGCTTCCCACCACTCGAGGTAAAGAGTTTCTTGACTACTTCAGAGAATTCAGGGCTTTGCGTGACCAGCTTAGTTCTATTGGGAGACCGGTTGATGATTCTATGAAGATTTTCACTTTTTCGAATGGTCACCCTCTTGGGTAAGATCCTTGTGGTTAAAATATCCATGTCTCGATACCCACCACTTAACTTTCAAGATGTGGTCTCCGAAGTCGCTGGTTTTCACACACGTCTGCAGTCTTATGAGGCTCCTGCTGATGTGACTCATTTCAAGGCTTTCTAGATTCAATGTACTAGCTTTAACAACTCAGCGTGGTCGTGGGTACTCTGGTGGCCGCTCAGGGTACAAAGGCAGAGGAGGTGTTTACTTGACGAGGGGGAGAGGTTTCTCTCAACAAGTAAATTCCTCAGGCTGGAATCAACAGATTTATAGCAGTGAGAGCACTCGACCAACATGCCAGATTTGTGGTCGTGTGTGACACTCAGCTCTTAAATGTTAGAACATGTTTGACAATGCCTACCAAAGTGAGGACATACCAAAGGCTCTTGCTGCGATTTAGGTCTCCGATGAGGGTAGCAGAGAGTGGTACCATGACTCTGCTGCAACAGCTCACATCACTGATGCTTCCACGTCTCTTCAGAACATCACACCCTATCATGGTCCGAAGTCAGTTCTTTTTGGCAATGAAAATCAGCTTCCTATTACCCATGTTGGGTCCATGGTCATTACTAATCCAAAAGGTAGTATTCTTTTACCTGATGTGCTTGTTTTTCTAGGAATACAAAAGAACTTATTGTCTATATCTAAGCTATATGATGATTACCCTTGTGGTGTGTTTTTTTACGCTAACTTGGTATATGTTATTGACCTCCACACTCAGAGGGTAGTGACCAAAGGACCTTGACATGAGGACTTTTATATGCTGAAGAATGCCGAATTTGTTGTGTTTTACTCCAATAGATAGGTGATTGCAAGTGAGTTGGTGTGGCATCGTCGTCTAGCGCATACAAACTCCCAAGTTCTTCAGCATCTCAAGAAAACCAAGGAAATATCAACAAATAAGAGCAGGATGACCTCCATTTGTGAGCCTTGCCAGATGGGAAAGAGTTCCAAGCTTCATTTTTTACTTCTCTATCAAATTCAGTGGCACCAGTTGATCGTATACATTGTGATCTTTGGGGACCATCACCTATTGTATCGAAACAAGGTTTTAAATACTATGTTGTTTTGGTTGATGACTACTCTCGGTTTTCTTGGTTGATTCCACTGAAAGTAAAGTCAGACTTCTTTCAAGTGTTTGTGGCTTTCCAAAAGCAAGTTGAAAACCCAATGACTGGAACATCAAATCGTTTCAGAGTGCTGTTGGAGGAGATTTCACCAGCCATGCTTTCTGAAATCACTTAGCTGCTTGCGGAATTCATCATCGACTGTCTTCTCCGTCAACGCCACAGAAAAACGGTCTGGTAGAGCGCAAATATCGTCATCTCACGGAGCTTGCCCTTTCCATGATGTTCCAGAGTCGAACTCCATTCAAGTACTGGGTGGAGGCTTTTTATACAACAAATTAGTAGGTGGGTTCAAATCACCCTATGAAATGCTGAATAAAAAAAAACAGATTATTCATTTTTGAGAGTCTTTAGATCAGATTGTTATCCTTGTCTACGTCCCTATGGAAATAATAAGTTTAATCCAAGATCTCTTCAGTGCATTTTTTTGGGCTATCATGCTCAATATAAAGGCTACAGCTGTTTGTTTCCTCCAACTGGAAGAATATACATCTCAGAGCATCTCATATTTGATGAAGATATTTTCCCTTTTGAGCATCGTTATAAAGACTATGTAGAACCGCATACTACTACCCTGTTGCAGGCTTGGCAATCTGATCCTCCACCACCCCATCACCGTCCTACGGTTCCTCAATCTGACAACATGCCACATGCTTATGCTACACCGTTGCAAGTTCCTGATACAGAACATATACCTGAGACTACTTCTCCTCGTCCTCAACTGTATAGTAAGACTGAGATTGCTGCAGAAGTTCCTAAAAAAGCAGTTATATCGACAGTCAGGCTTCTCGAACACACCAAATGACTACACGTCTACAACGAGGAATACGCAAACCTGATCCTAGGTATGCGCTTCTCACTAGAACTGATCTTCCTACTATTCCTAGGAAAATTTCTGCAGCCTTGAAATATCCGGGTTGGAATCACTCAGTGGGAGAAGAAATGGAAGCTCATCGTATAAATGGCACAATGTCTCTGGTTCCAAGGAAACCTGATATGCATGACTTAGGGTGTATATTGATTTACGATAAATTTGAAATCTGATGGAAGTTTAGAAAAGCTAAAATCTCGTTTGGTGTCTTGAGGCTATGAGCAAGAGGAAAATGTTGGTTATGTGGAGACATACAGTCCGGTCGTGCGTTCATGAAAAATCAGAGTTGTTCTTAATTTTGCAGTATCGAGGGAATGGAAGGTGAGGAAATTTGATGTTAAAAATACATTTCTTCATGGAGAGTTACTTGAGGAAGTGTTCATTGAACAGCCTCCTAGTTTTGTAGATGCCTCTTAGCCGGATCATGTTTGCCAGTTGCATAAAGCTTTATATAGTTTTAAGCAAGCTCCAAGAGCTTGATTAAATAAGTTCACTAATTTTCTCCTTGATTTTGGGTTCAAATGTAGTCCTGCAAACCCGTATTTGTTCACATACCATCATGGTGATCAAACGATGGTGTTGTTGCTGTATGTTGATGATGTTCTCTTAACAGGGAACTCTTCCACTCTCATTGCGAGTCTGGTCTCTGAACTGAGAAACACTTTTGCAATGAAGGATATGGGAGAGCTCCAATACTTTCTCGGGATTCAGGCTCAGTGTCATGATCAAGGCATGTTCCTAAGTCATTCTACTTATGCCGAGGAAATACTATTTGAAGCTGAAATGGTAAGTGCAAATCCAATGCCGACACCTCTACCAACACGCCTGGGTGAATTATATAAAGACTACTCTTTTTCCGGAACCTACATACTTCTGGAGCCTTGCAGGCAAACTGCAGTACTTAACGCTCACGTGACCAGACATCCAGTTTGCGGTTAATTTTTTCTGCCAAAGGATGCAGTCTCCTACTATGAGTAATTTCTCAATGCTTAAAAGGATTCTTCGATACATAAGAGAAACATCAGCATATGGTATGTATCTGTTTAAGAATATCTCACTATCACTTTCAGCTTATAGTGATAGTGATTAGACTGGTTGCCATGATACACGCAGGTCGATGACGGGGTTTTGTGCTTCGATGGTTCAAATGTGCTGTCTTAGTGTGCTAAACGTCAGCCTAAAGTGTCTCGATCATCCACCGAGGCAGAGTATAGAGCAATAGCTCAAATGGCATGTGAATTGACTTGGCTCAACTACATTCTACGTGATCTTCGTATCTTTTAACCTGATCCTGCTCTGCTTCAGTGTGATAATCTTTCTGCGGTACACTTTTCTACAAACCCTGGGTTCCGCACTAAACATATGGAAGTCGACTATCACTATATAAGAGAAATAGTAGTCTTGGTTTGATTAAAGTTTGTCACATTCCTGCTGAACATCAACTTGCAGATATATTCCAAAATCTCTTCCAAGACAGTCCTTCACGATGCTACGGAACAAACTTGCTGTTGGGATTCTGAAACTCCCAAATTTTGGGGCCGGGGGAGGGGGGGGTGTACGTTGTATGCCTCTATTTAATAAAACAGAGTTACGAAGAGAAGTAAAGACAGAGGTTATGGGCTAGGAATGTGAGATGAAGTTGGGCCTCGAAGATAAAGAAGTTGCAAACCCATCTCAGAAGGCGGTACAAGGAGATGTCTTTGCTAAAGTTTCAAAGTGTGGACAACAGAATACGAAGAGGAAGAAAATGAAGCCAGCTGGAGTTGTGGTCCTAAAAAATCAATATGCTCCTCTCTTGATCTACATCTAAGGGTTTAGAATGCTCCACTTGTTTATAGATTAAGATATTTTGCTATGGTTTCATTATGCCGCTAAGACTATTTAAGTTGTTGCTACGTAATTGTTGTCGTGTTTTCGAGTGAAGAAATAAGATTTGGTTCATGTTTTGAGTGTTTGCACAAGTTTAACATCTACGATACACTAAGCTCTACTTAGGTAACCCCCTTTTCTGTGGGAAACCAACCAACATAAGCTGCGAGAGCAATAACTTTCAACAAGCAGATGACGAGCAGAAGCGGATGAATCCACAATAGACATGGAATCTTTCTCCTAGAGTCTTGTTGCAGCCTATGTGAACTCATAAGAATATTTGCATCTTTCTCTTTCGGTTCTCCTTTCTACATCGTTGATGCTTTCATGTACAAGGTGAGGAGTTGGTTGTGGTAATGTTTATTGGAGTCAAATCTTTTATTGTGCTAGTTGCGTTGTTTTTCCCCATTTATGGCTGTTCTTCAAAAGGCTGTTTTGTGTAACAAGACCAGAACATAAGTGTGATCTTATGACTGATCTTTTTTTTGACGTCCAGTGTATTGTCTTTGAATAGATGTAATGCCTGAAACATATCTTGCAGCTGGTTTGGTAATTAATTCACTACATATCTACTGAAATACATGTACTTTGATTGAAACAATTTTCTCGAAGTAGAAAGAGTACACATATGAAAAATACTAAAGGTGGATGTAAAGAAAATTTCCCATTTGTTATATTTATTTTTATTTTGAATTATCTTTAAATCTATACCATTTACAGTTGCTCACAGAGCATTTTAACTAGAAAATATACACAATCTTGTGTAACTTGGTAGTATTTAAATCCCTCTTTGTATTTTGGTGATTGCAGAATCGATTTGTCACTTAGGTTACACCATATGTAGTGGACCGGGTGGTGATAATACCCTTTGCCATGCCATCGCCCGTGAGGAGACGTAGTCACGTAACCAATCCTACAGAGCCACATCTAGTTAGGCTACGATTCAACAAGAAAAAGTGAAAAATTTATGTAACTATTCAAAGGTTTTTGTTGAGATGTCTTATGACCAATAAATATGTAACGCCCCGACCCGCCTACGGCTAATGGGCCACTCACGCCCGCTCTCTCGGTCCATGAGCCCCATCCCATCCGACGGCCGGTCGTTAATTTTCCAAGGTTCGAAATCATTGTTTACTGACCCTGCAATCACCACCCGACCTTTCTCTGTGCTTTGGCCTCACTTACACGGTATCGCAATCACTTCCCGATAGATCACCCATCCTTTCACTACTCCAGCCCAAGCACGCTTAACTCTGGAGTTCTAAACGGATGTGTGACGGAAAAGGTAAGTCAACTTTGGTGACATAGGTAGCCAAATCAATTCTCTTAAATCTTTTCACATATCAGAACTCGGGATGTTACAATTCACCCCCTCTCAAAGAACGCAACGCCCTCGTTGCGCCCCACGACAGGTCTCAAGACGCCTCTGAGGTCAGAACTGAGACGGCTAAGCAACTCTGATACCACTTGTAATGCCCCGACCCGCCCACGGCTAATGGTCCATCCACGCCCGCTCTCTCGGCCCGTGGGCCCCATCCCATATGACGGTCGGTCGTTAATTTTCCAAGGCTCAAAATCATTGTTTACTGACCCTGCAATCACCACCCGACTTTTCCCCGTGCTTTGGCCTCACTTACACGGTATCGCGAATCACTTCCCGATAGGTCACCAATCCTTTCACTACTCCAGCCCAAGCACGCTTAACTCTGGAGTTCTAAACGGATTTGTGACGGAAAATGTAAGTCAACTTTGATGACATAGGTAGCCAAATCAATTATCTTAAACTTTTTCACATATCACAACTCGAGATGTTACAAAATAATTCTATGCGAAAAGAGACGTCTCTTGTTTATTTTCTTTCCTTCAGAGTTATCTGGTTACTAATAAGCAAAACATGATTTTAACTTCACTTGTAGGATAGTGATCGCTCACGCTACGAATGCCACATGACTTTTGGTGGTTTCCTTTACGGTCACTTTTGACTTTTCTAAATATACAACTGTTTTATTTACAGTAACTTTGGATTCTCTTTCATTTGCTTGTGTTACCAAACTTGTAATGGAAGGGAAGGTGTTTTTGGGAAAATACTTGACATGGGTTAGTTACTGCTGGGGCAGCTAAATGGATACAAAAGCTGTGTTGAGAAAGAAAAAATAGCTTTGCTGGAGCTCAAGAAATACATAATCTCTTCTTCTTTTTTAATGCGGATAAAAATTACATCATCATATAATCTCTAATTCTATTACATATGATGATTAATTACCTACAACATATGCGCTATTGATGAACAGTTCCACGGACAATGCTCCACGATGAAGTTCTACCTAAAATACTTGGATCGACGGACGGTTTTGCATGTACGAGATCCTCGGTGGACATGCTCTCCGTAGCAGATGATCACAACAAACAGCTCAATTGCAATACTTTGGAACCTCCAATAAGTTTCGGATCATATAATCGACAAGGACAATGCTCCACGATGAAGCTCTCCCCCGAACTACTTGGATCGACAAATGGTTCTGAATGTATGTCACCTTCGATGGACATGCTCTCCACAACAGATGATCACAACGAACGGTTGTGCCTGAAGTACTCTGGAACCTCCGATAAGTTTTCCATTCTATAATTTGCTAGAACCTCCAATAAGCTTCGGATCCTATAATCTGCTGAAATCTCCGATAAGCTTTACATCTTATAATCTGCAAGAAATTGCATTGTCTGGAATCGAATCCCAGACATCTTCTAATACTAAAAGGGCAATAAGCTTGATAGTTAGGCTGTCCAGCTCAGCTTGGAAATTCGACCAATCAAAATTCCTGAATTTGCCACGTCAGACCCGTATTGATCTATTAAGCCCTATTAATCCCGTCTATATGGTCCATTGATTACCTATGCGAATTGGGCAATGAAAACCCGTCTGTTTGGTATGAAAGGCCCAGCTGGAAGCGTTAATTCCGTGTTTGCGATCTGGGCTTGACAACGTCCATAATGTTTTCGCGAATTGGGCTATGAATCTTAAACTGAAAGGCCCATATGAAAAAGATAAGGTCTACTTGCCGTCGATTGTGCTTCCTATTCTCAACCGAGTTACCTACAGAACCCTAACTTCTCCTTCTGAAATTCGTCTTCCCATCGATTATGCTTCCTATTCCCAGATCTCAGAACCCTAACTCCTCCCTCTGAAATTCGTCTTCTCCAATTCCCCACTTCCAATATCCGTTTCATCCATCAATCGTGGTATTCAATACCATGATTGTGGTCGCCTCCCTTTGTTTCTCTTTCTTTATAAACCCCTTTCTTTATACACCACTTCCTTCCGTTCAATCCCGCAAATATTCTCCCAAGAAGTTCAAGCTATGCCGCCGAAGCCAAAGAACAAGTATCATGTGTCCTCCGCGAATTCCCAGGAGGTTATGTTCTTCAGAGACATCTCACTGGGACCCCATGAAGCCGAGTTACGGTTTCGTCTGATCCATTTCTGCCGCCGGCAAGGGGAAATCGATCGTCTCTGGCGACGCTGGGAAGGGGCTAACCTTCAAAGACATTACGTTCGGACCTAATGAAGGGGAGGTCCGGTTTAGGCTGATTCACTTCTGGGAGGCCTGGAATCTCGTGTCAAAGACGCTCATAGGCATCGAGATGCTCCTCATTGATGAAGAGGTAATGAATGTGTTTTCCATCTCCAAGCAAAATTTAGAATTTTTAAAAAAAAATTGAATGATTAGTTTCTGTAATCTGTTGTTAGCAAGATTAAATAGTCTCGATTAATTAGTTTCTATTAAAAGTTTGATTATTTAGTCTTTTTTGTAATTCGTCACTGCAGATTTTTACTTTACCAACAAATAAGTATGATTTCGTTTTGCGATTTGTTGTAGATCCTTGCGCGTTTTAATTTAGAATCTAAAAAAAAATGAATGAATAGTTTCTGTGATCTGTTGTTGTTCAATACGAGAACTATGATAGTTGATTGTTTATATTAATAGTTTTATGTAATTTGTTAGTAAGATTAAATAGTCTCGATTAATTAGTTTCTGTTAAAAGTTTCGATTTGTTGTACATCCTTGCGCGTTTTTCATGTTAATTTATGTTTGTTTGTTTGTTAAAGTTGTTGTTCTGTAATTTTTTGTTAGTATAATATAGATTTGCTGAGATTGATTTCGTTTTGCACAACAGGAAAATGTGATCCAGGGTTTCATCCCTCAAGGAAGGAGTGCTACTTATTTGCCTCACCTGAAAGCTGGTGCTACTTATCGGCTCAACAGGTTTTTTGGGTCGCAGAGCAAAACGATTTACCGTGTGGCTGACCCAACCGTCACCATTAGTCTCTCATGGAATTCCGTCCTGTCTGAATTCAAAGAGAGCTCTGTCTGTTTTCCTGAGGATAGGTTTCGTTTCCATGACCATAAAGAATTTGATGCCGCCGCAGATAAGCGAGGTGATCTTTATGGTAAGTTCAGATCCTTAAAATAATCCGAACAGGTTGTTTAAATTAACTGTCTATTCTAAATTGCAAACCTATGAATTTGTTTACTCCACCTTCTGATATTGAGATGCTAATGGTCTAATCTGAATTGTAAACATAGGAATTTAAATCTGTACAGTTTCAGATATTTAGACCGGTTCACTGTGTTTATGAGCTTTTGAGCATTGTGTTTTACTGTCTTCACAATGAAGATTACATTGGCCACATCAAACTTGTGAATGGGGAGGTTCCCAATGACAAACTTATCATTGACGAAGCAGGGCTAGCTGCTTCTCGCCGTCTTGACCTTCACGTGCAAACACATGAGTAAGTTAATATGCACATTTTTCCCATAATGAAGATTCAGTTGACTCCAGCACCGATTTTAGAATTCTAAATTATGCTTTTCACAGCGAACCAGTGATGAAGGTGTGTCTTTGGGATAAAGCCGCCTTCGAGTTCTGTGACAAGTTCAAAGCATCTGGAGGCACTGCAAGTGTTATCTTGGTCACTGCCTTGAATCCGAAACGGTTTGGAGGTTTGTTTCACTGACTTTTAATTTGGTTTTTGTAGAATACTGGTACAAACATGCATTTTCAAAACACTATACTGCTTATTTGAAAAAAAAAATGTATCCAATAAGATTGTATTAGATACACATTTAACTTTAATTCATTATGACATGGTTTGACTTCTTTAACATGGTTTATGTTTTGTGATAGGCGTTTTATCTCTGTCTTCTACAACGGCTTCAAGGGTATTCATAGATGTTGATAACCAAGAGACACGCTCATATCTCAGTTGGTAAGGTTTATGGTTCGATGTTTTTAGAAAAAAAATTAAGCTCCTCCAAATCCGTGATGGCTGATTTTATATTTGTTTAAGGTTGGAATCAACACTTCGAAGTTGCGAACAGGGTTGATGCAACAGTGGTGACGAAACCTGAGACAGTGACTTTGGGTGATCTCCTCACCTATATGAAGCAGGAATCCGCAAAGGTATTACACTCATCACTATCTGATACATTTTATACGACACTGTAAATAAAACATTAAATTTACAATCTTTTTTACAGGTTGCTTGGTTTGAATGCATATCAACTATTGATGATGTTGTGCATGGTGCTGGGTGGTACTATATAGGTTGTCGTGAGTGTCATACCAAGGCAATCAAAGGGCCAACAGCTCTCATGTGTAAGAAGTGTGGGAAGCATGAAATTGATGCTGTGCCACAGTAAGCGGTTTTCTTTTGCGATCACATTTTACATTTTATTGCAATGGTTATTAATATCTCCCTGTCGTAGGTACCACTCGAAGCTATCTGTGTATGACCAGAAGGATCAAGCTGTCTTTTTACTTCTCGGTGATGTTGGTGAGGAGTTGACTGGAAAGAAAGCTGCTGAGTTGGTTGACAACTACTACCATGTATAACAGGAACTAGAACGTTTGTAAGCATTAAGAAGTTAATCTCATTTTTAAGAAAAAATGTAATAACAATGTGTAAATCTATGTCAGGTGAACGAAATTAAAGAAGAGGATCACATTGTCCCAGTGCCTCAGGTTCTAATTAGTACCATAGGACAAACCAGGAAATTTGTTGTGAAGGTATCTGCCTATAATCTCACTGGCAAGTCCCAGAGTTTGACTGTGACAAAAGTGCTCCCTCTTGAGGAGGAAGAACACGAGGTGAACATTGCAGCTGAAGATGGAGAGGCACCTGAAAACGCTATGGAGGATCAAGCTGAGGAGTCGGAGACAAGGGGTGCTGATGTGATTGAGGGTGAAGAAGCCAAACGTTCAAAGCTTGGCTAATGGAACTTAGTACTGTTTTTTGTTTCAGTTTAATATTTACCTCTGTCTTTCTTTTCCATGGATTTTCCTTTGCATCTTTCTAAACTCTTGGTTTTGTTTCAGTTTAATATTTTGCTTCCTTTCACCTTTTTTAATGGATTCCCCTTTACAGCATTATAATAACCTTCCAACTGTTATTTTTGTGTGTCTTTAGTATTACTTTGGGTTTGGAGGTAATCAGACACCGTAATAAAACTGAAACACAAATACTCACATCAACCAAATGAATAGTGATTGCAAGTTCGTCTAGAGATTTGTCTTAATCAGACACCCAAAAACTCCTTATAGTATTCCGAAATATATAACGGCCTATGTAGGGAGACTAATGTTTAGAGCCTCCAGTGTCACAATTATAAATGAGTTACTTTTATATTATTGGTTTTACTGATTTACTTCCCTCTGTCTGAATTCAATAAAAAATAATAGTAATGTTTTAAAAAAACATTCATACGGTTCCTTTCTAAAAAAAAAAAACTTTACATCTCAAACTGAAATAATATTCCCAGTCTTATAACTTCCAACATCGGAAAATTAGAAGCCAAAAACATTAAGAAAATTAACATTACTTTTTCCCCCCCAAAAAAAATTATTGTAGTCTTATGATAAAATAAATCTTTCAAATTATATAGAAATACAAATGAAAAATATGAGTCAAGTTCTATAAATGAATTATAACTACAAAAAATTACTTTTGGTTTTATAGTAAATCAATGTGAAAAATTATTAAGATGATGCAAGAAGGAAAATTTATCAAAAACACAACATATAAAAAACATGGCAACAAAATTCTACTTGAACAAATCTATCTGCTGCATCAAGCATTTCAAAGGACAAGTACGCCCGCGGCGAAATCTTGAAATAAGATGGCCTCAATAACATGGCGACCATCAGACGCAAAAATCTAAAGCAGAGCATCTTTATAACTATCAATCCGTTTAATATTCGAACTCTGGCAACTACTTCGGTTTACTGTTTTTATCAGTCACTTTTTAAAACGATGATTTCAATACGAAAAACTATCTACCATACATAACACAACACTATTATTAATGGTACTAAGTGCCTAGACTTTATCAAAATTATCATATTATAAACTAACAGATAATAAGCGCCAAAGGTGAGAAAAAAAAACAAATAAAAAACGCACATTGAAATGAAAAAACTAAACCCCAATCCAACACGTTTCTGCCTCAACTTTCATTACTAACCAAAGACACACAACTACAGAGAGGCTGACTACTCTTCCCCACGACTATTCCGGTCAATCGGGTTTAAAATCTCTCACATCGTGCTCATGAAACAGCTTAAAATTAATTAACTATACATGATTTTCTTTATAATAGTATTAAAAAAAATTCAACCAAACAACCCGGGCGTAGCCCGGGTAACGGATCTAGTAGGTGTAAAAACCTTTAAACCTTAGTAACTAGACTATGGTGCTTCGAAAAATACGTAATCTCAATTACTAAAGAAGGGGAATCCAATTCTGTTCTTCCTTTTTGGACTAACAACAAAAATAGCGATTGCTGCCTTTGGGAGGGCCTTAAGTGCTTCTTAAAAGCAAACGGGTGACCTATTTTCTTTGGTACACTGAACTTTAAAAAGAGTATTTTTTTTTTTAAAGAGTTCTATTCTGAATCTGTCGTTTCTGCATCCCTTTGAAGAAATTCAAAGTCTCAACTTATCCAAGTCCAGATTCGTAAACTTATCTCAGTAAAAATAGAATGGATTCAATGATGACATATTCAACCAATCTGCTGGCTTGTTTAGTGATATTGAAGGTATACCAGGCTTTCTTACCTAGTGGTTGGGTTTTAGGGTTCTGTTTTTTTTTCATTGGAACTTTGATCTTTTCCTTGAATTAGGGGTCTACCATCTACTTCTTTAAGTAACCTATATCTTTGTGATAGGATTTGAGATATGTTTAGCAACATTCTTGTGTGCATTTATCCAATATATAAGTTTGTTTGTAGGTTATAAAAGCCTAAGAAGATTAAGAAACATGGAGATGCTGCTACATCACTTACAACTTTGTTTTTACGGATCAACAACTTGGATGGCCCTTCTTCTCATCACAGTGAGTTTTTTTTTTCATTTGTGCATGACCTATCTTTTGATGTTATGTTTTTCATTCAATCTGTTCAATTTATAATTATTGCTATAATTTTATGTCTTCAATTCAGTTTCAGTTTGAATAATTCTTATATTTGTTGGGCTCCATTTCAGAACTCAAAGATTTGACAAATTTGAAACAGCTGGACCTAAGTGATAACAGATTCAATGGCTCCTTACCAATACGAGGTAGTCCATAAATGCTTGCCTTTCTTCTATACGGTGGGACTTTAATCAATGTAATGGTTTGTCTTTACCGTTATGTGGCAGAGCTCTCTTCCCTTAGTAAAGCTGGAAGCTCTGGTTTTAAGTGATACTGAATTTTCTAGCTTAATGGAACCACAAAGGCAGGTTTACTCAAATATTTTGAAAAGTAAAAGTTGTGGTTGAACTCCCATTTACCTGAGTGACTTATCTTCTGCGTTTAATTAACATATGGATTTGTAAACTGAATAATCTGCAAGAGCTTGATTGGAGTTTAGAATTGGAATTAGTAATTAGATTTTTAACCTAAAGATCAATTTCCTGTTAGGCTTTTCTCAAGTATGGTGGTAGTTCATCAGTATTTAAACTTTAAAGTAGGCATGGCGTTCGGTTTTCGGTTTGATTCCAATTTATCTTCTTTTTTTTGAGTTTTTTTTTGGTTCTGGTTCCATTACTTCATTTTTCAGTTTGGTTTGGATAACAATATTATGAACCGGTTAATATCCAAGAAATTTCGGTTCCAATTTCGTTTCGGTTTTTTCAGATAATTTTGGATAATTCGGGTAAAATCAGCGTTTTTTGGATTTTATATCAGGTGTTCAAGTAAATTTAATATTTGAGATAAAAAAATAATCGGATAGTTCGGTTTTTTCGGGTAATACAAATAATTTTAAATATTTTGGATAAACTTCTTAAATAATTTTTTTTCGGGTAGTTCATTTTAAAAGTAGATTTTAAAATTATTTACTATTTTAAAAGAATATAATTAATAGTTTTAGGTATATAAACTGTATTTAGATATTTGGGCACCCTTTTGATTCTCGTTTCTTTTTTAGTTCGATTTCATTTTTTTTGTTCTAGAATATAAGAAACGTTCAACTCCTGGTGAATTTTGGTTCTGTTTTTGGTTAAGTTTTTTTATTCCAGTACGATTTTCAATTCTTGGTTTATATGCCCAAACCAAGGTTAGATATTCATTTATTGATTAATTTTGGTACATAGCAAAAACGTGACATTCAACAACAAAAAAAAACATTTCTAGCAACCTGCTATATTAAAAAAATAATATCTTTGTGTTATTTGTAGTGTTTTAAAAACCGGACTGGTCGGTCGAACCGGTCCGACTATAAGTCATTGAAGAAGTCAAATCCAATTCAATTTAAAACCTGAATTTGCGAAAAACTGATAAAACCACTAAAAAAATCAACATATAAATAATATATTTGATCAAGGTTTGACTGTCACTACTTAATTGGTTTTCTATTTAGTTTTACTTTCTTAAGAAATAATGTAAAAATAAATTTCTTTTTGGTTCTTACCATAACATTTTATATTTTAGTTGTAAGAATAAATAAATATGATAATTTGAACAGTTCATCATTTAATTTTTATAAATTTTAATTTACATAGTATTTACTTGTTTATTATATATATAGCTAGATTTGTACTTATTTTTATTTTTCTTGTTTATAAAATAGAACAAAGAACGTATATAAAACTATTTTTTAAATCCATATAGTGTAACTATATGAATAAATGTATTTAATTTTAAAAAATAAAAAACTTTGTTCGACATTGGTTAAGGGAAAATGGGCTTTTAATTCCCGAAGTATTGGAAATCGGTAATTTTAATACTCAACTATTGCTCGCGCAAAATTATTCCCCAACTAATAGTTGACTGCGCGAAATTAGGACCGAAATAGTCAACCGTTAACTATTTAACGGAAAGATAACGGTTTCCGTTAAATTTTTAACGGTTGACTATTTTGATCATAATTTTGTGCAGTCAATAATTAGTTGAGGAATAAATATGCGCATATAATACTTGAGTATTTAATTTGCCGATTAAAAATACTTGAGCAATTAAAAACAACAATTTCTTTTAAAATAAAATTATAATTTAACATATTCTTAAGTTAGATATAACCAATATAGAATAATTTTACTTTTAAAAAATCTTTTGAGGTTTTATAGTGACATGTACAATAATACAAATAATTATAATTGTATTTCATGTTTATAAAATTATTTAAGATGATTTTTAAAATAATTCTTAACTAAAAAAATTCAATTTAAATAAATAAACAAAATATGTAGGGTTGTATTTAACTGAGAGTTTTAGATGATTTGTATTAAAATCCACTGTTATTGAAAGTGTTTTAAGAGCAACCTTTCAAAATAAATAATTTATTTGGTTTTATAATACTTTGAAAAGTTGCTATTAAATAATTTTCAATAACAATGGATTTCACAATATTTTATGAAATGTCAAGTTTAATAAGAGTGATTTTAAATGATTTATTTTGTGGGAAATTGCAATTCTAGCATAAGTTTGATATCACTTTGCAAATTTACCTTTAATGAATGACAATTTTCAAAAATACCTTTAAATTTTGATGAAAATATACTAAATTATTTTTTTTAAATATTTATAAAACATTTAGAAACTCAATTTCACCCCTTTAACACTAAACCCAAAACGATAATCACTAAAATGTAAACCCAAATGTTACTATTTTTGATAGTGTGTATTTTTGCAAAGTGATACTTAACTTATGTTATTCTTAGCAATTTCTCTTTATTTTTTAATTCATGGTTAAATGACAGTGGATTTTTCATTTTAATACAAATCATCTAAAACTCTCAGTTAAATATAGCCCTACATATTTGCATATTTATTTAAATTGATTTCTTTTAGTTAAGAATTATTTTAAAAACCATCTTAAATAATTTTATAAACATGAAATACAATTATAATTATTTGTATTATTGTACATATCACTATAAAACCTCAAAAGTTTTTTTTAAAAGTAAAATTATTCTATATTGGTTATATCTAACTTAAGAATATGTTAAATTATGATTTTATTTTAAAAGAAATTGTTTTTTTAACTCCTCAAGTATTTTTAATCGGCGAATTAAATACTCAAGTATTATATGTGCATATTTATTCCTCAACTAATTATTGACTGCGCAAAATTATGATCAGAATAGTCAACCGTTAAAAATTTAACGGAAACCGTTATCTTTCCGTTAAATAGTTAACGGTTGACTATTTCGGTCCTAATTTCGCGCAGTCAACTATTAGTTGGGGAATAATTTTGCGCGAACAATAGTTGAGTATTAAACTTGCCGATTTCAAATACTTCGGGAATTAAAAGCCCATTTTCCCTTATATGTTATGAGTGTTTTCTACAAAGACCTTGACCTGTCTTACCATACCATTCAAAGTAAACGATAGCGATCACTCATTTACGTATGTCTCATGACTTTAAAGTCATCTCACCAAACAAAGACTTTGACCTTTTCTACCTTTTCTTGTTGGATTCTTATAACCACGCGTAGAGGTGTCTGCATTGAACCAACACTGGAGTTCATTTTCGTTTGTTTTTTTTTTTTTAATTATTATCTTATTTGCAATGGTAGGACAGCTTTTCTTAAAACAAGACTTGATATGGGTGATAATGCTACTGTTGGGGCAGATACATGGATACAAAAGCTGTATTTTGAAAGAAAGGAACGCTTTGTTGGACCTCAAGAAGTTCTTGATCTCAATAAGGGCAATCCGAACATGTTTTCCCTACTTGGACTAATGACACCACGAGCGATTGCTGTCAATGGGAGCGTGTTAAGTGCAATTCTACAAGCGGGCGGGTACTCGAGCTTTCCATTCGTGGACTGAACCTCAAAGAGAGTTCTCTCCTAAATCTTTCTTTGCTGCATCCCTTTGAAGATGTTCGAAGTCTAGACTTATCAGAGTCCAAATTTGGTGGTTTCTTTGATGGTGGGGAAGGTTATAAAAGCCTCGGTAGATTAAGAAACCTGGAGATTATTGATCTCTCGTCAAATAAATTCAACAGCAGCATCTTTCCTTTTCTTAATGCTGCTACATCACTTACAACTCTGCTTCTTCAGGGAAACAACATGAATAGCCCTTCTCCTGCTAAAGGTGTGTTTTTCATTTGTAACTAGCATGTCTTATTTCTTGCTGGTGTATCTTTCTTAGAATGTCTCAAGTTATAAACTAGGCATGGCCATTTACCGGGACCCAAAAATCTGAACATAAACCAACCCGAAAATACCTGACCCGAAACCAAACCGAAAATTTACAATTATTTAGTTGGGTCCAAAATTCTTCTACCCGAAAAAACCGGAATTGAAAAGAACCTATCCGAATAGATCTAGACCTGAAAAGAACCGACCCGAATACACCCGACCTGATAAGAGCCGATTCATACCCGACATAAAAACATGAATATCTAAAACTACGACTTTTTGTGTTTTATTTCTATATTTAGTTTATGATTTAGTTGAAATGTCTTTTCGTTAATAATCTTTATTATTATTTTTGATAACATTTTCAAGTAATAGGAAGCTTTAAATGTAAAATTTAGAGTTACAAATGTTTAATTTAATTATTAATAGTTTACTTTTAGTTATTTTGTAAATATTTAGATAAATATGACGAATTTCGGCTAAGTTTGATGGGGAACTAAAATTACCGATATTTTACAAGTATTTTAATTATATACCTGAACCGATTAGGATCCGGTAGGAATTGACTCGAAACCGGACCGAAAAGTCCTAAGTACCTATCGGGTCTAAATTTTCTAAACCTGAAGAATCAAGACCCGATAGGAACCGATCCGAACCTGGCCCGATGACCCTAACGTCCAGCCCTATTATAGACTACTTGTCTTAAATCATTCTTATGCTTGCTAGAACCCCTTTAAGAATAAGACATGATTATAAACTTTTTTAACGGCTGCATATAACATTTTTATTTGGTTTGCTATAACCATGTACGTTATCAAAGGTATTAACCATGTACCTTATCAAGTGTTGCAGAGTTTTCTGCCTTGGTGAAGCTGAAATTTTTGGATTTAAGTGGTAATGGATTTTCTGGCTCAATGGAATTGCAAGGCAAGTCTATTCATATCTTTAACTTTCATTAAAATTGCTGCTGAATTCACCTTTGATTATGTGGATAAACGTTTTTCATTTGGCTACTGTAGGGATTTGCAAATTGAAGAATCTGCAAGAGCTCGATCTCAGTCAAAACAATCTTGTAGGTGAATTTCCCTTATGTTTAACTGGCTTGACTGAAGTTAGAGTTCTTGATCTCTCATCAAACCAAATGACTGGGAAGCTACCATCTTCTCTGGCTAACCTTGAAACCCTCGAATACTTTTTGTTGTTCGATAACAACTTCGAAAGCTTCTTCTCCCTTGAGTCACTCGCCAACCTCTCAATGCTTAAGGTGTTTGGAGTTAATTCAAGATCCATCTCATTCCAAGTAGTTTCAGAAGGTTCCTGGAAGCCAAAATTTCAGTTAAATGCTATTGCACTACCATCTTGCAACTTGGAGAAGGTTCCTCATTTTCTCCTACACCAAAAGGATTTGCGTCATGTTGATCTCTCCGACAACGATATATCTGGACAGTTTCCATCCTGGCTGTTAGCAAACAATACAAAACTCGATGTGTTGCTTCTCCAGGAATAACTATTTGACAAGCTTTCAGCTGCCAAAATCAGCACATAATCTTCTGTTCCTGGATCTGTCGGTTAATAAATTCAACCATCTATTACCTGAGAATATTGGGTGGATACTTACTCATCTACTGTCTCTGAATATCTCAAAGAACGGTTTTCAAGGAAGCATGCCATCTTCTCTGGGCAACATGAAGAGTATTAATAGTCTTGATATATCTCACAACAGTTTCCGCGGGAAGCTGCCAAGAAGTTTCCTTGAGGGTTGTTATTCCTTGTCAATCTTGAAGCTTTCACATAACAAACTAAGTGGAGAGGTTTTTCCAGAATCAATAAACTTCACTCGTGTATCTCAGCTGTCTATGGATAACAATCAGTTCACGGGAACAATAGGACAAGGTTTGAGGAGCTTGAGGTCTTTGTATATGCTTGACGTTTCATACAACAATCTCACAGGTGGTATACCAAGCTGGATCGGAGAAAACCAGTTCCTAGGCGCATTACAGCTCTCAAACAATATGTTGGAAGGTGAAATACCTACTTCCTTGTTCAACATATTCAGCCTTCGGCTCTTGGATCTCTCTGGAAATGGTTTATATGGGGGCTTACCTTCAGAAGTCAGTTTCAGGACTCCGGTGGTGTTGTACCTGCAAGACAACAACTTATCAGGGCCTATTCCAGACACATTGCTAGCAAATGTCCTCCTACTTGATCTCAGAAACAACAGATTGTCTGGGAATATTCCGGAGTTCATCAACACGGAAACCACCAATATCCTTCTTCTTCGGGGGAATAATTTAACAGGTGGTATTCCTAGCCAGCTGTGTGGCCTTAGCAACATCCACCTTCTTGATCTAGCTCACAACAGAATAAATGGGTCTATACCTTCATGTCTTAGCAACACATCACTTGGTATAGGGAAAGAGGATGCACCATACGGCTATAGTTTCGGCGTTGCCGTCATTGCCCCTGGTGAATCCAGTTCCACAAATTCTTTTAGCTATTTGAGTTTGAAAATGTCCATATACATTTCAGATCCGTTTAGAATGGCATACCTGTCAGACACCCAGTATGCTATCGAGTTTGCAACAAAACATCGATATGATGCATACAGAGGCGGGATTATCAACTACTTGTATGGGCTTGATCTCTCGGAAAATGATCTCACCGGTGAGATCCCATCAGAGCTTGGAGATCTTTTGAAACTACGAGCTCTCAATCTTTCTCACAACTACTTATCAGGAGTGATACCAGCGACCTTTTCAGGTATAAAGAATTTGGAAAGCCTTGATCTTTCTTTCAACAGATTACATGGTCGGATCCCATTCTTTCAAAGTCTGGCTGTCTTTAACCTCTCATTCAACAACTTATCAGGAGCCATTCCACAGGGAAAACAGTTTAACACGTTTGAAACACTAAGCTACTTAGGCAATCTTCTTCTCTGTGGAAAACCAACCAACACAAGCTGTGCTACCTCTCCAGAATTAGATAATGAAGTGAAGGAAGATGATAGCCAAATCGACATGGTATCTTTCTACTGGAGTTCTGCTGCAACCTACGTGACGATACTTGTTGGATTATTCGCATCACTCTCTTTTGATTCCCCTTGGAGCAGATTTTGGTTCTACATCGTTGAGGTATTCATCAACAAGGTATTTTTGTAAAATTACTGTCATGATTGTCCTAGTTTCGTTATTGTCACCATATGTTATGTTCTGCTCTTCTTCTCAAAACCTCCAGTTTTGTGAAACGAAACTAGAACATAGCTTGTTGTTTGTTCCTCGTGTGCTGCTTGATTCTGAAATAACATATCTTGGAGCTGGTTAATTTGGTGGTTACAGAAATATGAAACAATCTCAAAGAAGGGGTAATACAGAGAATGTTCCATTATTAGATCTTGGGACTATATATGGATACCTACACCATTATCATCTGTTCTCTCCTCCCCAACCTCTGCTTCCCAGCTGACACTTAATCTCATTTTTTTTTACGCCTTAGCCGGAAATGAGACGAAGAGTTTCCACAAAACGACCTTAACTAAAACGATGGGTTTCTTACAGTGGGCGAATAACGTCAATCCCTTTGTTTCAAGCCTGACCACATCAGCAATTCTAAGGTTCAAGTTTTCACTGAATCATTTCGGGGGATAGTCTTAGCCTCTTAGTGGACATTTCAACAAAAAGAATTTGATTTAGAATTTATTAATGAGAAAATTACTTAGATTAACTCTTATTTATCACATAATTACTAGATTGATTCTGAGTTATGCACACATACTTCTAAAGACACAAAAAACCATTACATTTTTTTCTTATTATGAGACTACCATCAATATAGTCTAATAACAAATAGAAAAATAAACTCATTCTTCTATTGTATCTCCCATGAAAACAATACTAAAGACATAACTTTTTCCCAGAAAAGGAGAAAGGAGGGTTCACGGCGCATAAAATCCTTTTCCTCCGACGAGCCTCGTTTTCGTTGGTGAGAGGAGCTTCAATTTCTCGCCGGTGAGCCTTAAAATCCCTTCCTCTAATAACCCCCGATCTCATGCGGTTTGTAATCTTGTCAGCTATTGGGAGGTGTAGAAGATTGACCCAAATACAAGATCAAGATATATATCAATATATTAGAATAAAAAACTTATCATTATCTATAATGTAATATTCCATATTAATTTAGTAATTAGTTTTGTTATCTCTATATAAGCACATATATATATATATATATATATATATATTGTAATATATTTATATTAGAATCAATAATACTTTTTCATGTTGAAAATTATAGTTTTGATAAGTATATACTTCATCCAATTCTATACTCTCATCAATCTATCATCAGCTCTGATGAGAACGGTTATTGCTTCACATGTTATATCTGTCACATGCTCAAAGCTCCGATCTAAAGGCGTTAACTGATTATGGGGTTAGTACAATGTTGTATATATGACCTATACCTTTTGTTAGTGACTATGGGGTTATTAGATTTGCCAGCACTGTTGTTGCTATACAAAACACTGAGTTATACTGTTTGATGTGCCATCTAGTTTCCTCCAAGGTAAACTTTCTTATGATGGTGAAGACGCAATGTCGCTTCAATAAGGTAATCAGCATTGTGAACTTAATGGTTCGTTTTTGTTCGGAGGTTGCTGAGATTTCACAAGAAAGGGTTGAAGAAATACAATCATGTGCTCGGTACAAATACCCTAGGATGACCAAAACTCAAGGAAACTTAAGGTTGAAAATGATGAAAATTTCTCTTGTTGTTGAGACTAGCTGGTAAATGGATGACATAATTGTCTTGTTGTGATAGAAGGGAAGCTTACCGTTTGTTGTGAAAACGTCATACATGACCTATACTTATATGTCCAACTATATCTTTCATTTAGTTCTTTACTGTTCACCCAAATCATATACTTTCAGAGATACAAGACCGCTGGACAAGAGAAGATCATTGATGTAGCGGAAGCTTCTAGGGATAGAACTAGATCCGTTGATTCTAAGAATACCTGGAAACTAGGTTTGTGAATACTCTTCACAGTGCTTAATCAAAAGCTCTTTAGGGTTTAAGAATATTCTTCTCAATGGCTTATACAAACCTCTTTTTATTAATCAAATCATCAACCGAATACAAACGTAAGCTTAGATGGCAATATATAAGAAAACCATAAAAACCCTAAAAGAATAAAAATAATGGGCAAACCTCTCAAATAGTCATTTTTGAAGTTTTTGTCACAAGACCTTGAGAGAAAAAATGACTAAAATAGATCTTTTTATTTTGAAAATTTTAATATTTTTTAAATTTTTTAATTTTTAAATTTCAACTCCAAAATCTCCACCCCATAACTCTAAACCCTAAGTTTAGATTAGTTAACCCAAGGGTATAAATATATATTTACATTTTTTAATAAAATCTATTTTGATCATTTTTCTATTTGAGTGCTATTTTGGGGACAATTTTTTTTTAAATATTCTCTCTGCATCAATCATCCTGTCTGGTGCTGATATGGAAGTGGTAGCTCTCGGTAGTGAACCCTACACTATCCACCTTCTTACCAAAGTCAGTGATATTAGACCCGGTTAAGACGTCACTGTGAACACTGGTAAATCCTTCAGAGGTAAACTACATAGCGAACTAATTTAAAAGCTCGATCTTGAAATCAAAAATTAATTCATCTGAGAATTTGGTTTTCTTAGAAAGTGGTATTCTTCCCTTCGTCAAGGGAGAAAGTGATCAAAAATTTTCTTGCTTTTTGTCTTCTTTTCATTTTACAAGTTTCCATAGTGCCAAATATAGCAATTTTTGTGAGATCTTTATTCTCAGGTTACATTGAACCTTTTTCAGCAAGAGTTGTTAACAGAATGTAAAGAGACACAATTCATTATATGTCTGTTTTTGTACCATTTTAATTTGAAGCACGAACAAAAAAATTGTAGATGATTAAAGGAACAGAACCAACATTTTTTTACCACTGTTCTTTTGTGAAATATTTCAATACTAGTATTAGTATTATCTTCCGTGCTACTACGCACTGGGCCATTGACACTAAATTTTTTTTTTTTTGATTGAATTGACACTAAATTTTGGTTGACCATTGTATAAAATAGTTAATGATTTTCAGGTCATCGTTAATGTTAACCATGCGACGTTACCATCAAATGGCCTTGTACTCTCTATGATCATCGTATGAAAGAACTTCTAACTAGTGTTGTCGTTTACCACAAACAACTTTTACGTGAACCATGTGAGAAAGGAAGAAAAATTAATGACATGTAAATCTTAACGCCATTGAAGAAGAACACGTGCTAGTTCTTTCGTAGATTAGTTTTTTTTTTGTTTAAATTAAGTTTTGATTATGATTTGATTTACTTAATTGATTTCACTTTACTTAAATTAATTTGTTGGTTAGAAAGATTTCAATTTAATTCAATTGAATTATCGGTATACTAAAAAAAATCAGAATTTAATGGTTAAATCGGATTTTCATTAACCAGTTCGGTTAAGTGAAATTTAATTATTATATGGTCAAGGAATTAACAAATCTGGTAAACTGTTATTAATTTTTTCATCAAAGCAAAAATAAATTATCAAATTATAATTAAATATGTTGTCAAAGACTAAATAAATCTATCAAAACCATATTAAATATGTCAAAATAAAGTAAATATGTGATCAAAGAATAATAAACTAAAAATTAGGGTTAAACTCTTTTTTTCCCTGTATTAAATTGTGTGATACAAAAACCTTGACTTGTCTTACTCTACAATTCAAAGTAAACGATAACTTTACCTTCCTATTTTCTTGTTGATTACCAAATTTCTAACTCTGAAAAAAAATCTCACTTGCATAGTTCACATCTTGTTTTTCTTCTTTCTCTTCAGTAAGCTCAAAAACTTCTACACCTTCTGTAAAACAAACTTGTTTCTTAAGGAGATTGTGTACTGTATCCAGGTTCGCTTTTACCTCAGCCATTTGTTAGGGTCAAAATCGGTTACAATGGAACCAATAGTCTAAAATTACTGCGAGAATAAGTTCTTTCTTCTAAGTAAAGTAAAAGAAAAGAGAAAAAATCGTGTACGGACACCTTATGGTCTTGTTCATCTCAAAGTCTCGTCACAAACGTGAAACAAGGTCGGCTCGAAGTCTTGTTGCATGTGGGCAACGAGACACAAGTCATGTCTCGTCACCTACGGGAGACGAGACCATCACTGAGTCTCGTCGCACGTGGGCAACGAGAAAAGAGCCACGTCTCATCTCCCACGAGCGAAGAGACCAACACCAAGTCTCGTCATCTGTGGGCGACGAGACACGAGCATTGTCTCGTCGCCCATGGGTGACGAAACCCTCACCGAGTGTCGTCGCTCGTTGGCGATGAGACCAAAGCCATGTCTGGTTTCCCACGGGCGACGAGACCGTTCCAAATTCTTGTCGCTCGTGGACGACGAGACACGAGCCATATATCATATGAAGGAGCTAATTGCAGTGCAAAAGCCGATTATGCTGGATGGGTCAAGCTTTGGACATTGGAAAGTTAAGATCAGACTGTCATTCGCAGTATTGATGAAGAAGGGTGGGCTGCTGTTACGAATAGGTGGTCTAAACCCACCATGTACGATGAGAAATGGAAGGAAGTATCTAAGCCATTGGATCAATGGACGACTGAGGAAAAGAATGCGTCAAAATCAACTCAAAAGCTATCTCCACTATTTTCTCGGCTGTTGATAATGATCATTTCAAGATCATTAAAGAATGTGAATCTGCGAAGGCTGCTTGGGATACACTGGTTAATTATTTTGAAGGTGATACGAGTTTCAATAGGACTCGTCGTGATCATCTTGAGACCAAGTGGGAGTCTGACGATGGAGGAAGATGAACTTATGGAAAGCTTCACAAGTAAGCTGAACACAATTTCAAATGAAGCGGTTGTACTAGGTGAAAAGTACTTAGAAAAGAAGCTTGTTAAGAAGCTCATCAGATGTCTTCCCAAGCGTTTTGAGGCTTACAAGGCTGTCATCAAAGCAACCACGAACTCAGATGAGACGAAGTTCAGCAAGCTTGTTGGTCTACTTATGTCATTTGAGCTAGAACGGAATAAAGATCAATCACCTCCAGTAAAAGGCGTCGCCATCACGACAAATTCTAAGAATGAGAGAGTAAAGAAGCTGGAAACTGATGTTAGTTTAATGGCTACGAGTTTCAACCATATGGTGAAAAGGCTTGACAAAGGCGTATCTAGGAGCCTTGGTTGGTCCAACTGAGGTGGAAATCAGCGTAGCTCAAGAACAAATGAAGAGAGACAAGATTGGAAGAAGGATGTGCAGTGTCATGAGTGTGAAGGGTGTGGCCATCTTCAAAGATAATGTCCTTTGTTTCAAAGGAAAGATATCTGAATGCAAAGGTGTGGGACACCTTAAGATTGAGTGTCCAAATCTGCAGAAGAATGGTGAGAAATCACTGTTGTGCTTTAGCGACACATAATCTAAGGACGAGGATGATAACAAGGATATACTACTCAACTTCGTGGCATTGGTATGAGCAGAAAGACACCTTCGGACACAGACACATCAGGTGACGATGACGAAGATGAAATAAATGTCAGGAAGGAATATCGTGAGCTGTACAATCTGTGCATGAAACTCAATCTTAAGAACATTCAGCTGATAAAATAAAAAAGCTATGCTGAAAGCTTAGATTAAATTTCTGACTATCGACTCGAGCAATCCAGAGAAAAAAGAGAACAAGGCACCTAAATTGGAAAATGTGTTGATAAGCATGAAGGATATAGAAAGGGAGCTTGTTGACGAGAAACAAAAGAATCTTGTGTTGGAAGATCGTTTGGCGAAGATGTGGCAACTATTCACAGAAGAACCAGCCAAAGCTCGAGGGTTGGAATAAGATATGACCAAAAATCACAAAAAGATTCGGATGCTGAGCAGAGGAACAAAAGATCTCGATCAACTTTTTACTATGGGATAACCTCCTAAAGTCAACTAGGGATTAGGGTACAATGGAAATGAGTCTGCATCTACTGTGTTTGTGCGTGAAACAGAGCCACTTCAAAAACGTGTAACCATAACCGAGAATGCTCTGTGCCAAGAGATCCGAAAGAAAAGAACAGTCACAGCAGGATAAGTTCATGCGACATTGAATGATGAAGGGAAACAAATGACAGGAGCCAAAGATAATGATCCAGAAAAATTGCTAACTACCCTTGCTGTTAAAAGGAGAGGATGCTTTGCTTGTGGAAGAATGGGACATAAGAAAGTGTTTTGCTATAGATTTCTCCAGAAGTTTCATCAAGCTTGGAAGGATGGAAGTGCTTTATCGAAAGAAAATGGTTCGGAAGAGTCTGGATAGCAACAAACTTGTACCCCAGTCAGGTTCAAGAGTCTGAATTAGAGGACATACTCTGCAATCGTGTTATGATCGGTGAAGGTGAGGATGAGATAAGAGAAAACTGTGGAATTGCACTTGCTGCACATGAGCAAAATACGACTTGAGATTGGTACTTTGACAGTGACTGCTCACGACACATGACTGGAGACAGTGGTATACTGAAAAATCTGGTTCAAAGCACTGGAAAAGGAGTCATGTTTGCTGATGGCAAAAGGGAAAAAAATCCAAGGCATTGAGTCAATTAACCACTCAGCACAGCCATCCCTCATAAACGTCTATCTGGTAGAAGAACTAAAATATAATCTCATCAGCATAAGTCAAATGTGTGACGAGGGTCTAATGGTGATGTTCACCAAGACCGAATGCAAAGCAGTAGATGAGGAAGGAAGGGTGAGCACCAGAAATTCGAACTGGAAGTAACTCTTACATGTGAAGAGCACCTGAAGTGGTTGAACCTGTTATCCCTAAAATTAGTGATAAGAATAGTTCTCAATGGCAAGTCTCTATGGATGACGAAGTCATGGAATTTTATAAGTCAACAATGTGGAAGTCGAAGTCGTATCTGAGATGCCTACAATGCTGTGATGATGTAATGTACGAAAACGATCGATCCATGGTCACAAAGTGGGCAGTCATCCTAAACGTGAGAAGTGTTGGAAGCTGTCCATATCAGTGGAAACATGAGTATCAACTAAATGTCACATGAGAATTAATGTACTTCCTTGGAGCCCAACAAAAGTCCTTAGATCATGAGTTTAAGGCCATGAGTTTAACTCAGTGGTTCAACATTGAATCAAGCAAGCTGGTAAGCAACATCAACGGGGTTGTTCACTGCAACAAAGCGTTGATGATAAGTCTTGTCTATCTCACAACAAGTCAACCAGAGCTTTGCATTGATTTGAGTTTTGGTGAAGACACACAGTTGTTGGCTAATCCGTACTACCTCCATGGAGTAAAGCGAGTGATTGAATACATTTGGAGACAACTTGTATGTAACTTCTATGAACTTACTGATAACAATGTGTGTTTTGCAGTGTTGCGTGACAGATGTTGGTCCAAGCTCCAAGAGCTATATATCAGTGATAGTCAGGAATGAAACTTCTCTGATCACACTACAAGAGCATTTTTCTCTTGGAAAGCGATGTGTTCAGATCTTTTGATTGAGACACCTGATCAACTGCTACAATAAACATTACTAACGCTAGAAGGTTTGCAAGTAGTGATACAAAACGTGATCGCTTTGTGTGTCAAAGAAGAACTTATGCTAGGTCTAGACATATTGATGTTAAACACCATTTTGTGTTCAACCTATTGGAAGAAAAACTAGTCATCTTCAGAATTTAGACCTCATAAAATCAGCAATCAGATGTGGACCTCAATAGTCTCTTGTATGTACGAGAGGCTCTAGGGATTCATTACCTATAGACATTTGATTGTAACCAAGATGATTTCCCATGAGTAAAATGTTAAACCCCTTTAGTCAAATAAGCGGTTGTGACCCTAATGAACAGTATCAACCTATCTAAGGAGCTTCAGCCTATAAACACATAAAATCATCCTCAGGAAGATAAACATTCATGTCGAATCAGGCTCTCACCATAGTTTGTGTCTGAGTTTGATCAATTTTTGGACTGAGTGTGAGCTATGAATTATGAGTGGATTCACTATACCTAGTATCGCCTAATAATGTCAAAAGGACTATTTCAAATGGGCAAGGTTATAGAATGTTAAGAAGAGTCATGTAGAAACCTAAGGGAAAAATGGGGGGGGGGGGTATGAATTCATCTCAGCTGAGAAATGCAGTACCATGAAACAGTTATAAATAAGCTCTAAGGCAGGATAACTCTTTCGATGACAAGAACACTTTCTAAGTAATGTACTGATAGTGTTTTAGACTAAGTCTTAAGGAAAATAAGTACCACATTAGATCGATAATAATGCATCTCGGCTGAGAAAGGCAGTATCTTTAGGTTGTAATTTTCTTAATCGGCTATGAGGTGGCAAGCCTTAACTATATAGGGAAAAATGATTTAGTAATTTGGTTACCATGTCAAACAAGAGGGGGTTGACATAGAAGCTAAGTTTTGGGTATATGTCTGAATAGTTATGTTTTATGTGAAATACGACTAAGCAATTAGCTGTATTAACATATTTTGTAGGAATAATGATAAACATTGGTGTCATGGCTGAACAGAAGTCTCTAAAAGTTACTTGAATTTGCTTTTGAATGTGATTAGTTCTGAGTATTTGTTTCTTAAGTATGTGGGCTGCACTTTCTTATCTTACTGACCATGTTAAAAGATAAGTGGTTTCATAAACATGTCTCTCATAGAAAGAAATGTCTCATGGCTCGAGATCGGTTCGTATCTAATGATGAACTCATAAGTATCGGAATTTTTGCCTTAGAGGGTTTCGTCATCAAAGAATAATACTTCTCCATGTTCATGTGTTTCACCCTGTCATGAACCTCATCGATAGCATAGGTTGGAGAACAACAATGACTAATGTTCCTGCCTTCTCACCCATATTGGTCAGAGAATTTCTCGCGAATCTAGGAGAGCTAAATTTGACAGTTCGAGTAAAAAATGAGATCTTTCAATATACCACAACTGTTGTGAATAAGAGATTCAACACACCATATGATAGAGACTTTGAGAGTTGGCGAGATGCAGATCTGAATCACTCTGTTTCGATTCTCATTAATGGTCTTCGCAGTCAGTGGAATGACATCTCAGTCAAAGATCTTTGCTCGGTCTATCGTCATGCTTATGATATGTGAAATACAAACTGAATTCCAGGAGAGGAAGAGGACAATATTGTTCAACAACATCTCAGATTGCTAAGTTCTCTAGTCATGAGGAAACAAGTCAACTTTGATGATCTCGTAGTGTCTCAGATCCGTCTCATCGTTAGCGATTTGACCAAGGATTCAGATGTTGTTTTTCCAAACCTTATCCATCAGATTATGAAGTGTCAGAAGGATATTAGTTACATGCTTAATGATGATCAGGTTGTGGGGGAACCTCAGTGTATCAGCCAAGACGCAGTTGGTGAACTTGTGTTTATATGACGAGTCACACATTCAGGGGGAGAAAATGTTAGCGCAGATTATTGTTTCATATGTTTTTTTTTTTGCTTGATTTATGTTGACTCTAAGCTATGCTTAAGTTGTGTGGTTTCTTGAAATTGTTATGAATTTTGTGTGATAATGGTTGAACGAAAGTTTGTTGAGCATTTAAGACTGTGTGCTTTGACTAATGGTGAACGCAGTTGGTGCTGTAAACGTTGAGTGAGTTTGTCTATGAAGGTTCATGAATGAGGTGACTCGTGCAGACAAAAAGGGGTAGATTGTAGAGCCAAGTTGTTAAGAGATGTTGAAACCGGTTCAAGATGGTTCCGGTTCGGAGTATCGAATGATGAGATGACTGATTTAGCAACTTGGAGGATACAAGATTGTGAGCCAAGCAGTTACAAGAAATAAAGAGAGATATGGAAAAAAAGATATCGAAGAATCCTCACACGCTGTGGTATATAAGGAGGGTGGTAACCTAAGAAATGAGTGCGCTTTTTCCTACGAGAAGATATCAAGGCATTAGGTTTTTCAGTGAAAGAGTGACGATGAGAGAACTATAAGAGTAGCAACCAGGGTTGTGGTTCTCACGGTTTTGGGTTGTTAAAAATTAGTCAGTCATGATATACGGTTGTTTGTAGTCACAAAAACCTGATTAAACAGAACTATTGAGTCTATTTAAACGATTCTTAATAAAAATGTTATTGAAGAAAATTCTATGAACTCAAACTTCTTATATCGTCTATGTTCTAGGTATGATGTTTACTCCCTCCGTTACATATTAAGTGTCGTTGTAGATAACTTTTTTTTGTTACAAAATAAACTAGAGTTTGACCCGCGCGTCTGCGCAAATCTTTGTTTTTCATTATTATATGCTTTTAGTTTTTAGTATTAATTAACTTAATTAAATTATATTAAAATTTTATATAAAGTTCAAATAAATCACATGATTTTTTAAAACAAATACATGTTTAAACAGAAAGATTAAAAAATAAGCATAATTGTTTGAAAATTTTAATTAGCTACTAATATAAGTTATTGGATTGGGCCATTTGGTTATGATTTAAATTTTGGTCCTCATATTTTAATTTAAAATTACATATGGACTTTTACGTTAACTCCAAGCTCGAGTGTTAAATTTTTTAGAAAAAATCTAAACTAAAAGATACCAAACTTGAGTTATTAACAGACGAATATATTGTAATAATACAAATTTAATAAGTATTCCTATTAGTTATCTAGATAAATATAGTTGGTTAGTTAATATCTAAATAAACATATTCGTGAATGGGAAGATGGTCGTGATTAAGAATTATGCTAAATTTTTAAGAATATAAAACTTGATTTGCACATTCCACACATAAAATATATTATTTTTGTAAATATTTTTTTAATTATTTTTATTTTAAATATATAATCATATAAAGTTAGTTAAGATAATATATTTAGATTTGTTTACTAAAAAATAGCATGCAGTAATAATGTATGGTTACTTAATTCAATATTAGTTAAATCAAATATTAGTTAAGAAATGAGAAATTGCTAAAAATAACATAAGTTAAGTATCACTTTGCAAAAATACACATTATCAAAAATATATTAACATTTGAGTTTACATTTTAGTGATTATTGTTTACTTTAATGATTATTGTTTAAAATTTAGTGTTAAAGGGGCGAGGTTGAGTTTCTAATTTTTTATAAATATTTAGAAAAAATAATTAAGTCCATTTTCATCAAAAAGTTAAAGGTATTTTTGAAAATCTTCATCCATTAAAGATAAATTTGCAAAGTGATATCAAATTTATGGTAAAATTGTAATTTCCCTTTACCGTAGTTTTAGCAAAATAGATTTGTAGGTAGTTTTAACAAAATAGTTTGTTTCACAATATAAGGTGTTGCAGAATCTAAAGCAATAAAATAATATAATTATAAACATTTAACTAAAGAGTCGTTACATTTACAAAAAATTGAACACAACTTAATGAATAAATTTTTAATTTAATAAGTAGTCAACTACTAACATTTATTAATTAACACTCTATTCTACTTCTTCTTCCGATGATTAACAAATAATATTACCTGAGCTAAATGGAAGAATAACTTCATAGCTGTTGTTTACATTCTGTTCTTCTTCTTATTCCGATGGAATTGTGTTTAAATCAAACAAATAATCGCTTTCATAATTTTGAACTGAAATATTCAAATCAAAATCAGAAGCCATAGAGAACAATGAGTGACCATTTCTAGTTTGATGCTTAAATAAGCATCAAAAAAATTCCCAAAATTTGATTTTGGTTCCATTGTTAAATTTTGAGTTTTTGGTTCAAGTTAGTTAAACAAAAACTGGCTCCAAAATTATGTTGTAAAATTTTCTTAAAAACTCAAACGTGTGATTTTTGGTATTCATGTTCACTTTTAAATTTTTTTATTTTTCTCTTATTCTTCTTAAGAATAGCAATGATCTAACTCTCTAATTAAATGTTCTAGACAAAATGAATGTGTTGTAGATAAAGCAACGTGTTTTGCTTGCTGATTTCTAAAAAGTTAAAAAATTTAATCTGTGTGCTTTTATTTTAAACTACCTACAAATAAAAATAGAGGGAGAAATTTATTTATACACTAAGTTTGATAGTATTATTTTGTAAATTTACTTTTAATCAATGACTATTTTCAAAAATATCTTAATTTTTTGATGAAAATAGTCTTAATTAATTTTTTTAAATATTTATAAAAAAATTAGAAACTCATTCTCACCCCTATAACACTAAACCCTAAACAATAATCACTAAAATATAAACCCAAATATTAATATATTTTTGATAATGTGTATTTTTGCAAATTGGTAATTAACTGATGATGTTCTTGGTAATTTCTCTTATGTTAATAAGTACAAAAGAAAATTTGTTTTGTATATTGAATGTGGTATAAAAAAATCTATTTGGTTACATTCAAAATTTCGTCTTTTCGCAATATTGTACTAAGATTATTCCTATAACATTCGTAAAATTACTTTGGTTAAATTAACTATTAATAATATAATTATCTTTTATTCACGAATATTTACCATGTTTTAATGTGTAGTTTATCCTGATTTTTTTCTACAGAAAACATGAGTCATATTTCACATATCTAGTCTATGCAAACCGATATGACTATTGATGAGTTGTATATATAAAAGATTTTTTCTCTAATCAAAAGTTTCATGTTAGTTATCATGTCAGTATAATCTTAAAAATATAGCATATAAGATTTTTCCAAATTCGAGGACTGTGTAAGGCTATGGTGGCAAATCGCTTTGTGATAGAATTTGAGTTGTCTTGGTTAGTGATTATTTCATGGTACATGTTTAACATCCTATATTTGTTTGGTAAACTAATTATTGAAATGATTTGGTTAGTTAAAGTTGGTAAAACCAGTAGTTTATTTTATGGGTTATAGACGTAATGTTTGGTTCACTATCTAACTTAAATTTAGTTGGTTTGATTTAAGTGTCAAATTTGGTTAGACCAGTGGCATAGACTTGTAATATTTAAAATGAAGTAAGGGTTAATTCAAACATGTACTTCAGTTTTAATAGAGTAGATGTCGTTTTCAACTTTCGATACAAAATTTATTAATTTTTTATTGTAATTTTTTTTATTGGTTAAAACATGGTTAGTTTTATAGGTAATTATGTTTTTATATAGAAAACATGCATAATTAATTGTTTTCTTAATCTGTGCAAAAAAAAACTAAAATCACATTTAATATATAAGATAGTTTTCATTAGAAAAATAAATTGTGGAACTTACTCGTTTAGTCGTTTTTAAAGGCTAGAGTCAATTTTCAAGTGAGAAAAAAAGATGTCAATTTAGGCAAATTAATCTTTACCTTCCGACAAGCACCCAGCTCCCGACAGTGCCTGTAAAAATAAATCGCATCTCTCTCTCCAGATCAACGGTTGTTTGTCTCCACAGTCCACGTCATCTCGGACTCAAACTCTCGTATTAAAATCCACCTCTTTCTCTCTCTTCAGCCACCACCATCTTTGTCTAGGACTCATCATTTTATCCGTTAAATTTGATTCGATTAGTTATTCGTTTTGATTAGATCCGTAAAATCAGGATATCCGTAAGTCGTCGTAAGTCATCGAAGCAAAGCAAATACTAAAAGTTAATATCCGTTAGAAATGAAGCAAACCACAAATACTAAAATAATTAGAGTCGGATATCCGATCCGATCCGTCATTATAAATAGATGTATATCTACAAATAAATATAATTTTTTATATGTATAATTTTATAAAATTATTATTTTAATATATAATTTTATTTATAATTTGCTTATAAAATCTTTATAAAAAAGACAATTTTCAAAAAAAAATTGTGCCTTTATAAGAAAATTTGATTAATTTTAGAAAATTATGGAACAAATAGTTTCATTAATTTTTATTATTTATTTTATATTATGTAATTTTTTAAAAAAAAAAAAATTTGTATATTTTTTTAGATTTACTTGTATTAAACAAAGTAGATAAGATATCCGTAAATATTCGCAAATATCCAAAACCAGTTCGGATATCCGGAAGGCCAGATATCTGTATTTTCTCTGAAACAAACCAAATCGGAAAATCTGATATCCATAACATACGAAACAAATCACAAATAATAAAAATTATGGGTTATTCGATCCATGCCCACCCCTATCTTTGTCTACTCCCTTCCTCGAATCTCACACCGCCAAATTTTGTTTTCGAGATCTTCTTCCCCCTACTCTCTTTCACACATCTTAAAGGTCCCGAGAACCAAACAAACAAATCTCCAAACACGTTTTCGACTCTGACTAGGGCGAAGAATCTTCTTCCGTATATCTTGGGAGGAAATCACCCAACGGTAATCTCTAAAAATACACAATCTCATTATTCAAATGTGTTTCCCGTTGGATTCAAATATTTTTCGAATTCTTATTTTTTCTTCTCAGAACAGGATTCAGGAGAAGGCGCCGAGACCAAACAAGCATCGGGATCGCGAAAGTAGCGAGCAACATGGCTCCAGATCTAGAAGTAGCCATCGTGAAAGCTACAAGCCACGAAGACGATCCCGCGAGCGAGAAGTACATCCGCCAGATCCTTAACCTGACTTCTCTCTCCCGCGGCTAACACCCTCGCCTGCGTCACCTCGGTTTCTCGACAACATGGCAAAACGCGCGATTGGGTCGTCGCTCTCAAGGCCCTGATGCTCGTTCACCGCCTCCTCAACGAAGGAGACCCTCTTTTCCATGAAGAGATTCTCTACTCGACGAGACGTGGCATGAGGATGCTTAACATGTCCGTTTTTCGCGACGAAGCCCATTCAGCTCGTGGGATCATTCGGATTTTGTTAGGACTTATGCTTGTTATTTAGACCAGAGGCTGGAGTTAGCTTTGTTCGAGAGGAAGAGTGGTCGTGGTGGGAGTAGTAGCCATCACGGTAATTGTTGGAGATGGCCTAGCACAGAAGCCCATTAACTGCTAGGTCCAAAATCAGGCCCGGCACGCTAACAAAAGCTAACTAAAAGACAAGACTGTACTTTTGCTATAAAAGGAGTGTCAGAGTCATTTGAAAGGACATCAGAAACGTCCAAGACGACCTCTCTACTCCGGAAGAGCTCGCCTTCGACTACTAGAGAACTACTACCAGAAAGTCCGAAACGACCTCTCCTATTCAGGACGAGCTCGTTTCCGACGACCAGAAAACTTGTATAAAGAGAATTCATTTAGACATCTTGTTTAGACGATCTCTTTAAGTTCTTGTAATTTCCGAGCTTGTTTACTCTTGAATCTTAATACGAAATTCTCCGATCCTTTACATTTACTACCACACTACATTACCGACCGAATATGGATTCAACAATTGGCGCCCACCGTGGGGCCGGAGAATCTTCTCTACTTCAAGAAAGCTCGGCGATCACAGAACCCACAACGCAACCAGAAGCCACGATATCCACAATCACCGACAAACTGGGGTCGACAAGCATGGCGACCACGGCGACGCCACACCACCCAGTTGATGACATCACAACACTAACCTCGGGCCGACCAGTTGGCAGCGCAACAGTAGTCACGACGACCCCAAACCATATCGCCGACAACATCAGGCCCGTGATGGCGACTCCGATGCAACCATCTAGCACAGCGACGGCAAACTCAACTCAACCAGACATCTCACTGATTTTTCAGGCACTTCTTGGAAGAATCGACGAGCTCGCTCGAGGAACTACTTCTCTACTAGACGACCTCGCCAACTCGCAAAACGCATGCAACAATCGCATCAAAGAACTCCAACCCGTCGAAGTAGGCGCCTCTGGGTCACAACAAGTCGATACTACCCCACGAATTCAACGAGTTCTTTTTGGTGACCTACCAACACCAACCATCAGACCCGGACAACAGCATACGATGCAAATCAACAATCCACCCGCGACGACCATCGATCCTAGACAACACCATGTTCAGTCAGATGGCCAGCAGATCCCAATCGACAATGATTCACAAACTGCACACAGAGAAATTTGGCACAGAAACGAGGAGATCGAAGAGATGAAAGCCCAGCTGCAGTACATGACTTCCAAAGTCCATCAGGCAGTCAGCGCGGCGCCAGAAATCGACCGCGTGCTCCGCGAGACCCAAAACACACCATTCTCACCTCGACTCCTCAGCATTCCCATTCGACATCCGGGAAAAATAAAGCTCCCCACTTACAACGGGACAACAGATCCAAGAGAGTATCTTACTGCTTTCAGCATCGCAATGGGAAGAGCAAATTTTTCACCAGAAGAACGCGACACCGGTCTTTTCCAATTGTTCGTAGAAAATTTGACTGGACTCGCCCTCGGGTGGTTTTCCCGCCTCGAAGCTAACTCCATCGACAACTACAATCAACTTTCGACTGCCTTCCTTAAACATTACTCAATGTTTATCCAGAAGAGTGCGTCTAACGCTGACCTATGGACGCTCGCGCAAGAACCAACAGAGACGCTCCGTTCGTTTATTGACAAGTTTAGAGCCATTGTTTCTCGCATTACTGTGCTCGACGAGGCAGCTGTCCTAGCGCTCCGTAACGGCCTTTGGCACGAATCACCATTCCGAAAGGAACTCTTCAAAAACAAGCCACAAACCTTGGAGGACGCGCTTCATCGAGCAATGACCTTCATTGAGATCGAAGAGGATAAGGCCGCTTTTGCCAAAAAATACGCAATCATCAAGAAGTCGTCGTCAAGAGAAAAGGAGTCCAGTGAACACTACGAGCCTCGGCAACACTACGACAAAGGATACAAAGAGAACAAGAATAGGAAAGCTGGAACCTACCAGATCAGCGACCAACAGGTTAATCGCTCCACCGACAAGCAAAATCGTGATGATCGCAACACAGGCGACACACGACCATATTGCATCTACCATAAGTCTACGACTCACAGCACGGACGAGTGTCGCCATCTGCAGGGTATGTTGTCACAACACCGCCGTGACTAACCATCCAGAGATCGAAGAAACGACAAAGCACCCAAAAACGAAGGGGAACGTTTTCGCATTGTACAAGAAGAACGCGAACGCCAACAAAAACAAAAGCGCCCAAATGAACACGCAAACACTGAGGGAGAAGCCCCTAAACGAGCACGTAACAACCGAAACGAGCATGAGCGCGGACGAACGCCCCCACCTCGTCGTGTGATCAACGTAATCATGGGAGGTCTCCAGAAATGCAAAGATTCAGTTCGCTCGATCAAGGAATACGAACGCAGGACATTCGCCTCGCAAAAAAGGGAAAGCTACAATATCGACGATACACCGAAAGAAAGTTATGATATCAGCTTCATAGAA
>CAJHQQ010003814.1:0-37389 GCA_905132885.1 Moricandia moricandioides | reverse complement strand
CGACCCTAATAGCCTATATAAGGCATTCTTATTGTTCTTTGATAATCAGATTTTGAAAGATAACTAAACTAGAGTTTTCTCTAAAGCCTTGGATTGATTTGATTATGTCATCAATACGAGAGCCTTGTATCCGAATTGATTAAATTCCTTCGATTCAAGAAGTCATGTCTCTAAAGATTTAAACTAAATCTTTAGATTTGAGCTGAGTTACCGTTGATACGCTGCGGCCAGGTTGGTATCAGAGCTTTGCTACGCTCCTCGAATTTTTTTTCAATGGCAAGAACACGATGAGCTACCGGCTCAAACCGAAGCAGAAATCACCCGTGATGCAATCGCTGAACTTCAAACTCAGATGCAAGCAATGAGCGCCGCTCTTCAAGCCCTCGCTGCTCAACGACCTCCACAGGCGCCACGAGACGATGACGTTAACGAGGATGAAGACAACGAAGGTAATGCTAATCCGTTTGCTCCACTTCGCAACAACCGTCCCCTCTTACGACACGCAGATCAAGAAGACACTGATGACTATCAATGGGAAAAGGATTCAAATCTGAAATCCCAGAATTTCATGGTACCTCGACAGCAGAAGAGTTACTTGATTGGATTGTCACTGTGGAAGAAATTCTCGAATTCAAAAAAGTTCCCCTAGGACCGCTGTGTTCCTGTTATTGCGATGCGGTTCTGTAATAGGGCAGCAGCTTTGGTGGGCACAACTAAAAGCGACCAGGACTCACACAGGCAACCGAAAGTCGTGGCATGGGACAAGTTAAAAATCAAAATTACGAAAAACTTTTCTGCCTTATAACTACGATCAGATCATGTTTCAGCGTCTCCATAACATACGTCAGGGAACACGCTCTGTAGCTGAGTACTCGGCAGAATTCTTCTTGCTCCTGACCCGTGTAGACATCCAAGATTCTGAACGTCAGCTTGTTGCTAGGTTCACAAGCCGGACTGCGCCAACAAATCCAACACACACTCAACTTATTTCACCCGTTGACTTTGTCTGAGGCTCATCAACAAGCACTTACCCCTTGAAGCTCAAACAAAAAACGTTTTCTCGCCATGGACAAGCAATCGTCCTTCTCGGACTCAACCATCAACATCAACTCCGGGATGCACCCTGTACCTCCAAAAATAGAGACAGCTCTTGTTCCTTTTGGGGATAATCGTAATACTCGACCGAGCGTCTCCTTCGTTGCTTCTCCATGTGGTGAAATTGGTCATCGCCAATCTGCTTGCCCCACACGGAACCGTCGTGGTCTCCTTCTTTGATTCATCGGGTAATGATGTTGAAGTCGTTTATGATAAAGACGATGCTGATGATCCCGATGAACCTATAGTTCTTACTGAAGATAGTGGCACATCTCTCATGATCGTCGCGTCTGCTTAGCTCCTCATGGATCTGATGACCACCCTCAACGGCACAATCTCTTTCATTCAAAGTGCACTATTGGTGGCAGAGTCTGTAATTCATTATAGACTCAGGGAGCAGTGAAAACGTAATCTCCGTTGAAGTGATTACCAAGCTCAGCCTTCCTACAGAACTTCCATCCTCACCCGTATAAACTGGCTTGGCTTGATCAGGAGACTGATCTGCTTATTACCCGACGTGCATTGATTTCTTTTTCCATCGGTATGTTTCACGATCAAATTCATTGTGACGTTGCGCCCATGGACGCTTGTCATCTCTTATTAGGGACGACCATCGATATTTTGATCGACGTATCCAGCATGATGGCTTTCTCAACACGTACAGTTTCCGCTATAAACAATCAGAATTTTACTCTCCAACCATCATTACCTGAGACAAAGATCATCTCTTCCCCACCTGTTTTAATCCTCCAGCGTAAGCCATTTGAATCCGCATTACGTGAAGAAGGCCGTGTCTTTATCCTCATTAACCAGAACTCGTCATCGACCTCTCACCAATTCCGTCAGCATTCACTGCTTTACTTACTAGTTCAAAGATGTTTTTCCAGAGGATTTACCACCCGGTCTTCCACCCCTACGTGATATACAACATCACATTGATTTGGTACCTGACACCGTTCTCCCTAACCGTTCTCATTACCGCATGATTCCTAGTGAACACGAGGAACTTCGGAGACAGGTGGAAGAACTAGTAACAAAAGGTTTCTTACGGGAAAGCTTGAGCCCCTGTGCAGCCAGCATTACTCATACCAAAAAAAGATGGCTCCTGGAGAATGTGTGTCGACAGCCGTGCCATCAACAACATCACGGTTCGTTATCGATTTCCCATTCCTCGTCTCGACGATTTGCTGGACCAGATAGGAACAGCTACCATCTTCTCTAAACTCGACCTGAAAAGTGGTTATCATCAATCCCAGGAGATGAATGGAAGACAGCATTAGGTCTTTTTGAATGGCTTGTCATGCCATTCGGTTTGTCAAATGCACCTAGTACCTTTATGCGAGTCATGAATCAGTCTCTTCGTCCATTTATCGGAAAGTTTGTGGTGGTATATTTTGATGATATTTTAATATTCAGCATGAATCTAGCCGAGCATCTCGTTCACCTGAAGGAATTCCTTCTTGTTCTTCGGCGTGATCAACTTTTCGCTACCATGAAGAAGTGTGAATTTGGTTCCACGCAAGTGCACTTCCTTGGCTATATAGTCTCCGATCGTGGTCTCTCTGTTGATCCCGGAAAAGTTGAAGCCATCAAATCATGGCCAGCACCAACAACACTTTCAGAGACACGAAGTTTTCATGGCCTTGCCTCTTTTTAACCGTCGCTTCGTTCCGCAATTCAGCACTATAATGGCGCCATTGACAGACTGCATCAGACACAAAGGACGCTTTGTTTGGTCACCGGAAGCAGCTTCAGCATTTGACGTGATCAAAAATAAACTTATCTCTGATCCAGTTTTGGCCTTACCCGACTTCTCTCAGGTTTTTGAATTGCACTGTGATGCTTCTAAAACAGGTATTGGCGCCGTAGTCAGTCAACGGTCTCGGCCTATTGCCTTTTTTAGTGAAAAATTGGGAGGAGCTCGTAAGCGTTACAGCACGTACGACGTTGAGTTTTATGCAGTCTCCAAGCTGTTCGCCATTGGCGACATTATCTTTTCATAAAGAATTTGTCCTCTTTACCGATCACGATGCTTTGAAACATCTCAATAGTCAAGATAAAGTTTCAGCCCGTCATGCAGCTTGGGTTTCTTATCTCCAGCAATTTACGTTCGTCATTAAACATACCTCGGGGGTCTCTAATCGGTTGCCGATGCTCTGAGTCATCGCCATTCCACCTTGGCTATTCTTCATGTCTCTGTTCCAGGATTCGCTGCATTTGCAGATATGTATGCGACAGATGAATATTTTGGTCGTCTCTTTCACGAATGCCCAGGCAGGAACTGCCCGCGATTACACTATTCATGATGGCTATTTGTTTCGTGGAGATCGGCTTTGTGTTCCGATTGTAGCCTTCGACTGCAGCTGATAGCAGAAATCCATAACGAGGGTCATGTGGGCCGAGATCGTACTTTACACCTTCTCGCTAGTTCATACTATTGGCCGGCTTTGAGGCGCGATGTGGAAAGATTCGTTGAACGTTGTACTACGTGTCAGACTTCCAAAGGCCATACAACTAACGCATGACTTTATCTTCCATTGCCAATTCCGACTCAGCCTTGGACTGACATTAGCATGGACTTCGTGATGGGACTTCCACGCACTCAACGCGGGTTTGATTCCATCTTTGTTGATCGTCGACCGCTTTTCTAAAATGGTGCACTTCGTCCCTTGCAAGCGAACGAACGACGCTGTTCAAGTTGCTACTCTTTTCTTTCGTGAGGTGTATCGTCTTCACGGCTTGCCATCTTCCATAGTCTCTGATCGTGATTCCATATTCTTAGGAAATTTTTGGCGCTCTCTTTGAAAACTGCTGGGTACTAGTCTTGACATGAGCTCCGCTTATCATCCTCAAACCGATGGACAGATTGAAGTCACTAACCGTTCATTGGGAAACTTGCTTCGTTGTCTGGTTGGCGACTCTATTAATACATGGGATTCCAAGCTTCCTCAAGCTGAGTTCGCTCACAACCACGCTCTCAATCGCAGTTCAGGGTTCAGCCCTTTTCAGGTCATTTATGGAATATTGCCTCGCGGTCCAGTAGACCTTACTTCTCTTCCAGACCGCAAGCGCCTTCATGGATTGGCTGATGATTTCGTCGATGACATTCACAAGGTCCATTCTCAGGTGGTTTCAAATTTGGAGTCTTCTTCTTCCAAGTATAAAGCAGCAGCAGATTCTCGTCGTCGTCGTGTTGTCTTTGAAGTTGGTGATCTCGTTTGGGCATTTTTAACAAAAGACAGGATGCCGGCTCATGCCTATAACAAGCTCAAGGCAAAAAAGATTGGACCTCTTCCGGTCCTGGAACGTATAAACGACAATGTCTATCGTCTTCAGTTACCGGATGGCATCACGACATCTGATGTGTTTAATGTCCGTTACCTTTCGCGTTTTGTTCCTCCTGACGCACCAGCCGATTCGGGGTCGAATCTTTCTAACCCCGGGGGACCTGATGCAGCATCATGATTACTTTGCCGCCAAGCAACCGTTGTTTCGTTTAAAGGCTTTTTAGGATTTCCTTTTATTAGATAAGTTAAATTGTCTTTTTATTTATGCGTTTTTCCTATTTTATCAAGGGTTTGGAGGTTTGTAACCGACCCTAATAGCCTATATAAGGCATTCTTATTGTTCTTTGATAATCAGATTTTGAAAGATAATAAACTAGAGTTTTCTCTAAAGCCTTGGATTGATTTGATTCTGTCATCAATACGAGAGCCTTGTATCGAATTGATTAAATTCTTCGATTCAAGAAGTCAGGTCTCTAAAGATTTAAACTAAATATTTAGATTTGAGCTGAGTTACCGTTGATACGCTGCGCCACGCAGCCCCTCTATGTGGAAGCCTCATGCCATTTCTTCTCATCATTGGAGGTATTTCCCCTAAGCGATGGGCCACTGGAACTTGGGTATGGGCAGATTCAGTTCAAGATCCGAGGGAGGTCGTACAGGCTGAGTTATAAGGAAATCAGCGATGCTATGGGATTCTCAGATGACATGATCAGCGATCTCCCAAGAAACTACAACATCCCAGATAAGGTTTAGCCTCTAATCGTCGAGTTCGCTCATGATCCCCAGAGAAACAAGAACTCAAGCATCAGGAACCCGGTGGTCCAATATGTGCATCGCATCTTGGGTAACACCCTCTTCGCTCGCCGGGTGTCTGGTAATGTCTTGGATGATGAGCTGACGATGCTTGCTATGGCCCTCATACCATTGTTTGGGAGGGAAGCGCTATACAGGGCTGAGGAAGATGTTTACTCTAGCCTTGGGAGAGTGGGTTTCTTTGTGAGGAGACTGAAGTACTATTAGGATTGGGCGTGGACAAACCACGACATCACGCCTCAGCTGAGCATAGGTAACCTGATCACACCCTTTGCTCCAGGCCGCACGAGTTCCTCTACAGACAAGACCCCTCAAGAGCCCCTATACATGGATGGTCCTTACATGAAGAGGACCAAGTTTATTTCAGGGATGTTCCAGGGCCAATACGTCTACTCCTTTCACATCCACTTTGACCACAAAGAGGTGTTCTTTCCCAACCCGCGCATCCTCATGGTGCGCAGCAAGCATAACATCTCGTTTGACATCCTTTCAGACATGTTGCTTGGAACACATGGGCCACTTGAAACTGTTCCAAACCGTAGGAGACCAGCAAGACGATCGGCTGCAGGTCCATCTTCATCTCCTGCTGCTGCCACTGCCACTACAGCACCAGCCCGTGCATCCTCTTCACGTCATGCACCTGAGATCCAAGAAGAGGAGGATACACCCTATGATCCTTCTCACTACCACTTCACACCCCATACTGGTGCCCTCCAGAAGGGCCCTCTGCGTGATGCCCACGAGTATATTGGGAAACTTGAGGGGTGGAACAGGATGCAAGACAGGACCATCAAAAAGCTGTCCGCCAAGTACAAGGCACTCAAGAGGACAATTAAGAAGAACGCTGCATCCTCAGCAAGATTCATGAAGAAAGTCACTGACGTGCTAGTTAGAGCTGGGATAGGAGGGTGTAAAGCTGAAGACTTCATCATTGATGAGACCTCCTCCCCAAGACCTCGCAGCCAGTCTCGCCATGGTAAGGAGCCAATAGACACAGACACCTCTGATGACGAAGAAGAAAGCTACCAAGTAGAAGAGGGTGACGATGGCGACGAGGACACTGCCTCCGAATCATTTTGAGGTATCTCCACACCTACCCTTGTAAATACCCATTGTTTTCTTTGTTTTATTTTGTTTTGTTTCTTATGTCGGTATCTCCTTCTCTCTTGACTACACAGACACTGTGTTGTTCGAGTTTGGGGGAGGTACCATGTCTAATCTTTTCATCTTCACATGTTTGCATAAGCATTGCATTGTACATTCTAAAAAAAAAAATCATTTAGTTTGCATATTTTCATCGTTAAGATCGAGTCTAGAGCATATAGATTGCATTCATTTTGCATAGGGAGCAAGGATGTTATTACCTCGTAAAGAACACATGTCTAGAACTCAACATCATACCCTAGTTAAACATAGCAAGTAGCTTAAGCATATCTTGAAAGACTTGCAAGCTTCGAGCCTTGAAAACTCTTCTCGAAACTAGTTGTTTGCTGTGATTGACATTGCTCTTGAAACCAACTCCAAAATGAATTAGGGCCTAATGAACTTAATCTACCCTGCTTATGGACTCTTGTATGCTTGGTCATGGATCTCATGCACGTTTGGGTTGTTCCCTATCTGTTATACCACTTTTTGAAAACCCAAATGTCACCTTCCTACCCTTAAACCCTTACCATTCTTTGAGACCATGATTGAATTTGCTTGAGTGAGGCCTTTTATTGATAGCTTGTCATGTGTAAAATCTTGAGAGTATTGAGAGCGACATTGGCTTGTTTTCATCTTGAGCTAGCATTTAGGAATGAGAAGTGTGTTGGTGTTAATAAGCTCTGATCTTGGGTTTCGAAGTGTGAGGAAAATGAAAAGGAGATAGCCACTAGGGATCGAAAAAAAAAAGAAAAAAAAATATACTCTAAACACCAAAACCCCCAAAAAGAAAAAAAAATAAATAAAGGAAAGACATCCCTAGTCGGTTAAAGAAAAAGAAAAAAAAAGAGAGTTTCATTTGGTGAGTAAAAAAAAGAAAAAAAAAGAGTTTGAAAGTGATTGGGAAGGGGTAGAATGATGAGAACAAACCATTGTATGCATGAATTGCTCATTTTCTTAGATAGATTTTGCATAATGTTCAAGCTCCTTTTTCTTGAGTGAAATTCACCAAAGAATTCAAACCCCTCTTCTATCATAGATAAACCGTTTTCACTTACCAAGCCAAGTGATCGAGATCAAGTTTCCATTAGCAGGGATTCACCTTATTTATATGTCAATGAATGTGAGAGTTGGTGTAAAGACTTGTTGTTTGATAAGCATTGCATCTAGTATAGAGGTATGAGAGTCCCTTTTAGGCCTTGAGAAGATAGAGTATACTAAGAGAGCATGCTCATGCTACGTGCTATGTTTACCTAGGATGTGATGTTGAAGGCTAGAAAGTGTATCTTTTGGTTCTGAGCTCCCATTTTCAAACCTCTCTCTCTTTCTTGTTTTCGAAAGTCCACTTGAGGACAAGTAAAGGACAAGTTCGGGGGAGTTGATATCGGTCATATTTGCATAGTTTTGGTTATCTTTTTAAGTGCATTTCAGGCATATAGGACATCGTTTAGGCATATTTAGGTTGCATTTCATTACATTTGTCTATGTCAGGTATGGGAGATGTTCATTGATGAGTTTGGAGGCAATGGAGGCTAAAGAAGTGGAGTCTGGAGCAAAAGGGGGTGTAGCGACCAGGCGTAGCGACCAGCCTTGGTCGCTACAGACCCACAGGGAGTTGCGGGAACCATAGGGACCAGGCGTAGCGACCAGCCCTGGTTGCTACATACCCACAGAGAGTTGCGGATGCCATAGCGACCAGGCGTAGCGACCAGCCTTGGTCGCTACAGACCCACAAAGGAACCCCGGGAACCATAGCGACAATGCATAGCGACCAGCCCTGGTCGCTACAGTCATGGATGCTGAAATTTCTGTGGGTCAAACCAGGCTTGTTGGGTTGACCAGATTTGTTTTCAAACAAATATAAATACTCTTTAAACCTAGTTTTGTAGGATTATTCTGGTTTTTATCTGAGACTAGACTACTCTTGGTGAAGAAGAATTTGAATCTTGAATCCTTTTTATTAATCTGATTTTGATTCATTATTTATTCTTGTTCATTGGAAATGATTTACTCTGATTCATCTTTTGTTTTTGAGTTCATCATGTTTGCTAGTGAGTAGTCATCTGTAGAGTCCATGGGTTAGGGTGATCTAGGGTGATTAGGTAATAGGTTAGAAGGTTTAATGTTTGATTATTCATGTTCTATGATTATTGCTAGTTTCTAATGCTAGGTTAGACTTGATCACTTTAATCTAGATCAATAGGCAATTTGTACCCGAAAGGTGTTCGACGAAATGTCTGAACCAAGTGATAACTCTCTTTACTGGCTTAACCAATGACAATTGATGTTAGGAAAGTTTAGATAGTCAATAGACCCGCTCTTAATGATTGCTTGATTGCATTAGACCAAAGACATTTGATGTCTAGTGATTGAAAGCAAATGAACTTCTATCTTGATAGAGAATTAGTTTAATGGTACGTCTAGACTAGTAGAACCGAGTTGTTTATAGCGTTAACCGTCTATCTTAGATCCAAATCACCCAAAGTCAAAGCCCCTGCCCATGGGTTCTCGTTCTTCCCATTCATTTATAATCCTAGTTTCGCATTTGTGTTATTTTGTTACTTCACCCCATATCAAAATTGATTGCACTTAGATTAAGTTTATACTTGCATTCTCATTGCATCATGTTCACTTAGGATTGTATTAACACTCATCTATACTACTTTGATTAGGATAGAGTAAAATCCTTTATCAATGAACTGAACGAGGAAAAGAGAGATATGGGTGGAGGGTTTATCTAGATCATAGCCAAGGGGTCGCGAGTCAAGATGGTGATTCCAACAATATCTGGTTCTGTTGTGGGGGAAGTTATTGTGTGAAAGTTTCAGTCTCACAACTGATCGGTTAGTTACATATGAGGAAACCCAGTGCGCATGTTTTGGGAGTGAAGTATCGGTTTGGCCTGTACAAGTAAGAGTGTGATGCTTGGTGATAAGCTATGATTCTAGAGGGAACTAAAGAAATGGCAGTTATTGTTGTAGAAGGATGAATTACGAGCCTTAAAGGGAAGATTACGAGACATGGATAGTTGTATCGGGTGAATATACATACATCTGAGCCGACGGTTAACCGAACATGAACCATGGGATTTCGAATGTGAATCAGTCTGAAAGGGAGTCTGATTCAGGAATGAACCACCATACCTTAAGTGTATGATGCTTGTGGTGGTTTAAGACTGAGACGGGAAACTCGATAATATAAATCCCAATCTAGAAATCTTACTATAGATTCGAAGATAGGTAAACAAAGGCCTAGGAGATGATCACGATTGAAGAAAGATCAACTCGAAGAACAGAGTTCGTATGTGAAGTTCTTCGTATGAACTTAACAAGGGTTGCTTGAGAGAGAAGTAAAAGCTGGAAAGTAGTTTTTTGATTGATTCTAAAACTTGTTGTTAGACTACAATATATATAGCTGATGAAACCGACTATAAAAAAGGAAAAACATAAATCTATAATAAAAACGAAAACTAACATAAAACTAGATAACGATGAAAAGTCTTTGTGACTTATCCTGTCACAATACTCCCCTCTTCAGAACATATTTGGCCTCAAGGATGAGAGTCTGGATACTTAGCAATGAAGTCTTGATAAAACTCCCAAGTAGCTTGCTCAGGGGAGAACCCTTTCCACTGAACTAAAACCTTTGTAACAGCCTTGTTGTGACGGTTAACCATCTTCTTTTCCAATATTAGCTCAGGTACTTTCGCTGTTCCGACATAATTCAAATATTGAGGAAGCTGAGGGACTGTAGAAGGCGGGTTTGGACATATCTTGAGCTGACTGACATGAAAGACGTTGTGAATTGCAGCATTTGGAGGTAACTCCAATTTGTAAGCGCGAGAACCTACTCGATCCAAGACTTGGAATGGTCCATAAAACCGTGGAGAGAGTTTATGAGGAATGCTGCAACCTTTAAGAGAATGTTGGCGATAAGGTTGTAACTTTAAGTAGACTTAATCTCCTATCTTGAATTCCCGTTCAGAACGGTGTGCGTCGGCATACTGTTTCATTCGATTCTGAGCACGAAGAAGGTGAAACTTCATGAGATCAATCACTGCTTCTCGCTTTTGGAGAGTTCTGTCGACCGAAGGAGAGGAACTTTCACCTGGTAAGTATGGCATGTGTACCGGAGGGGGCTGGCCATAGACGATTTCATACAGAGTACTGCGTATTGCGGAATGGTAAGTAGTATTATACCACCATTCAGCCAAAGGAAGCCAGAAACTCCAAGAGTGCGGTGAGTCCAAAGTCATGCACCGTAGATATGTTTCGAGAGTTTTATTTGTGACCTCTGTTTGACCGTCGGTTTGGGGATGGTAGGCGGTGGAGAAATTGAGATCGACTCCATGAACACGGAACATCTCACGCCATACGTCGCTGAGAAACGTGGGATCTCTGTCACTTGTGATATCTTTGGGCATACCGTAGTGACGAAAAACTTGATCCAAGTAAAGCTTTGCGATGTCCATGGTAGTGTAAGGATGTGATAATGCCAAGAAGTGAGCGTTCTTGCTAAGTCTATCAATGACTACCAAGATGCAATGCTTTCCGGAAGATAGAGGTAATCCTTCGATAAAGTCAAGGCTAACTGATTCCCAGACACCGGCAGGTACCGGAAGAGGTTGCAATAAACCCGGTTTCGCAGCTAAATCATACTTGTTTCGTTGACATGTCGAACAGTTCCGGACGTAGTTCTGAGTTTCCAAACTCATCTTTGGCCAGAAGAATAGTGATTTAATTCGTTGCAGCATTGAATCTCTTCCTGAATGACCACCTATTGCTGAAACATGTAACCATTTAAAGATATGGAGCTTGACGTCTGGATCGTCACCAACTACGAGCTTACCTTTTCTGCGTAATTCATCATTGGTGAAGGAGTAAGCAGAGTGTTTTGATGGTTGATTTTGTAGATCGAGTATGATTTTGTGGAGGTTTGAATCGGTGTTCCAGAGGCTTTTTAATTTGTCGTAGAAGCCATGGTGAATTTGTGATAAGGCGATGTGGAGGAGCTGAGACCCGGAGACACGTGAAAGAGCGTCGGCTGCGATGTTTTCTTTGCCCTGTTTGTATTGAATCTCGAACGTGTAGCCCATCAGTTTTGATAACCACATATGCTGAAAGGGTGTAGTGATCTTTTGTTCCAGTAAAAATTTCAAGCTCTTTTGATCGGTACGGATTAAAAATTTGCTGTGAGCGAGATAGGGATTCCATGTTTGTACTGCATGGACAACTGCCAGAAGCTCTTTCTCGTAGACCGAAATATTTTGATGTCGAGGACTAAGAGCTCTGCTGATGAAGCATATGGGATGATTCTCTTGCATAAGTACTGCCCCAATGCATGTTTTAGAAGCGTCAGTCTCGACGATAAATTGTTTAGAGAAGTCAGGTAAAGCAAGTACCGGAGCAGATATTAAAGCTTCTTTTAATGTTTGGAAAGCAAAGGAAGCCTCGGAAGTCCATGTAAAGCTATCCTTGCGTAATAGCAGTGTCAAAGGTCGTGCAATGATACTATGTCCTTGGATGAAGCGACGGTAGTAGTTAGCAAGGCCGAGAAAGCTGCGGAGTTGTTTCTGATTAGCTGGGACAGGCCAGTGTTGTACTACTTTGATCTTTGATGGATCAGTGCTGACGCCATTGGAGGAGATGAAGTGTCCAAGATATTCTGTCTTTGTTGCTCCAAAGGTGCATTTAGATTTCTTTAGATATAGTTGCTGGTGTCGTAGGATTGCAAATGTCATGTCCAAGTGAACCAAGTGATCTTCCCAATTGTTGCTGTATATTAAAATATCGTCGAAAAATACCAGCAAGAATTTCCGGAGGATAGGTTCGAAAACGTGATTCATGAGTCCTTGGAACGTACATGGAGCATTTGTGAGGCCAAACGGCATTACAAGATACTCGTAATGTTCTGAATGAGTGTGGAACGCTGTTTTGTGTATGTCTTCAGGTGCCATTCTCAGTTGATGAAAACCAGCTCGTAAGTCTAGTTTAGAAAAGAATGTGGCACCACCGAGTTCGTCGAGAAGATCTTCCAATAATGGGATTGGATACTTGTCTTTGATGGTCTGTTTGTTAAGCCCTCTGTAATCAACACATAACCGCCACGATCCATCTTTTTTCTTGACAAGAACCACAGGAGAAGCGTATGGGCTTGAGCTATATTGGATTATTCCCTTTGTCAGCATCTCTTGAACCATTTTATCTATTGCATCCTTCTGTATTGATGAGTAGCGATATGGTCGCAGGTTGACTGGGTTAGCGCCAGATTCTAGGGGTATTTTATGGTTGAATCCCGTACGAAAAGGAGGCAGGTCAGTAGGCTCGTCGAAGATATCTGAATAAGAGTCGAGAAGGAGCTGTAAGGAACCTGAGGTGTCTTGTGTTGTATCGCTAGCTTCGATATGGTAGAAAATTGTCTCCGGTTGTAGTCCTTGGTCTGATTTTGTTTCACTAATTTCCTGAAGGTGAAGGAGTGCTAGTTGTGGTCCCTGTAACATTAGTTTGTTTAAACTACTGCTGGAGATGACTTTTGGGTCATTTGGTGTGTTTCCCCTGAGGACATGCTTGAGTCCATTGAACTTGAATTCCATACGAAGGTTTAGGAAGTCCCATAGGATGGGTCCCAAAGTCGACAGCCACTGCACACCTAGTACGAGATCACTGCAACCAATAGGTAAAGTTCGTATCTCTGTAGTGAAGGAGTAGCCCTGAGTCTTCCATGTGAAGTCACAACATTTATAATTGGTGATAAGATCGCCACCTGCTGCTAGTACTGACATAGGCTTGGTTGGTTTTAAGTTGCAACCGAGGACCTTGGCGATTTGGAGATCGAGAAAGTTATGAGTGCTTCCTGGATCGATGAGTATATGTAACTTCTTGTTCCCGTGTTGGCCCATAATTCGCATACAGTTGTAAGTTGGTGATCCATTTAAAGCATGGACCGAGATTGTTGGTGTTTTATCGTCCTGGTTTTGGAGTTCTGTATCTGTTGGGGTTTCTTCTTCATCGTCACCCTCAGATATATCATCTTTCTCAGCTTCTAAGTATAAGATTTGAGATCTCTTGTGTTTTAGCTGGTGACCAGGAGTAAATGGTTCTTCACAGAACATACATAATCCTTTGCGTTTGCGTTCTTGCATCTCCTCGAATGTAAGCCGCTTATGTGGTGTATTGGCGAGAATCGGTGTTGAATTTTGTGTTGGGGCTGTATTTGTTGTCTGGTTTTTGAAAGGTTGAAACGATTTTTATTTCTGATTGTAGGTGAAAGAGGATCGAGATGTCTTTGCTGGTGTATGGTGAAGAGATAACTCATGTAGCTTTGCGATCCTTGCTGCTGCGGGAACTGTCGTGACATTGAATTGGCGGACGTGGAGGGCAAGGTGCTGATTCATGTTTGTGAGAAAAATACTCAAGGCGTGACCAGGAGCAAGTGTTACCCTGTTCATTGCGCAGTCGAATTTTTACAGATAAACATCGATGGGGTCGCTTCCTTGTTTCAGTCTGACTAACTCGGATAAAGGATCATCATAAAGCTCACTGAAACGTTCAGATATGGCAGCAACATATTCCGGCCAGAGAGGAAAGATGTTGTAGCGATTTGCGATATAAGGATGATGCCATTGCAAAGTTTGCCGGTCATGTGAAGAGAGGCGAGGCGCACCTTTAGTTCCGGCGGAGTACTATCGATTGAGAAGAATTGTTCGCAGCGGTAAATCCATTCTCTAAGTACAGATCCATCAAACATTGGGAACCCAATTTTTGTTAGTCTTGATGATAAACCATTAGGGAGTGGCGGGTTAGGGTTAGCTTCGGGATTGATCTGTGGTGTTCTTGTAGTACTTTGTTCTCCATGAAGATGGTCTTGTGGGTCAGGTGCGTTTGATTTTTCGGTTGCCGTAAGACCAGAGGATCCTGCACGTTGTGATAATGGTTGTGGAGTATTGGCGAAGTATTTTTCTATTATAGCTTTAAGCTCAGCGATTTCACCTCCTAATTCTTTTCGGATACCTTCGGTTTGTTGAACTTGTGACAAGCGAAGATCTTCGATCTGTTTGTTCATATCGCTTAACGAGGTACCTTGACGGGTCTCCATAGCCTAGGTCCTTAGGTGTGATAGCTCTGATACCACTGAGACGGGAAACTCGATAATATAGATCCCAATCTAGAAATCTTACTATAGATTCGAAGATAGGTAAACAAAGGCCTAGGAGATGATCACGATTGAAGAAAATCAACTCGAAGAACAGAGTTCGTATGTGAAGTTCTTCGTACGAACTTAACAAGGGTTGCTTGAGAGAGAAGTAAAAGCTGGAAAGTAGTTTTTTGATTGATTCTAAAACTTGTCGTTAGACTACAATATATATAGCGGATGAAACCGACTATAAAAAAGGAAAAACATAACTCTATAATAAAAAAGAAAACTAACATAAAACTAGATAACGATGAAAAGTCTTTGTGACTTATCTTGTCACAAAGACATTTAGGGCGAGAGGATCTGGTTAGAGTAGTCATGGTTGCATGACTAAAAACGTGGATGGGCGGCTTGCTTCGGACTGACCGAGACAATCGTCGATGATATTGTGCTAGCTAAAGATCCGAGTTTTCTGAGGAGATAATGGCGCGATGAATTATAGTATGTGATGGATAATTACCATACTGATTGGCATGTTGGTCGAATTTGGAGATCTAGTGTATGCGATGAGATACATGGAACTAAGGGCTCATGGGCCAAGTGTTCAGACTGATCATGAGAAGATCAATAATGGATTGTGGAGTGTTTTCTATAGTTGATGACGTAATGGGAGACTGAACTTCTTTTCTTGCTACGATGGATAGTTGAAGGAATTTGGTGACGTATTAATCTAATTAACTGGACAAGAAAGCAAGATGATTACAAGGACGGATTATATAGGTGGAAGAACAGTCAAGCCATGGACCAATCATTCGGAGACAGCAATTTGAATTGAATTGTTAAGGTTGCCTGAAAAGACTAGGAGAATAAGTGGAATTGAACTGAATTTCGTTGAAAAATGTTATATATAAATTCTAATTATAGGCAAAATGTAAAAATGACCTTCTTTGGTGCAACCCATTGGTAGAGCCCCTTTACTTTGCCTGGCAGGATTCAAATAATAATTTCTTTATTTTCCTTATGTCATGTGTAGTCATCCTCATTTACAGCAGATTAGAAGGGATATTTCCTTCCTTCAATTTGGTTTCTTTGGAGGATTTGTAGTTTGGTTTGTGACTTCTCCCCTAGTCTTACATAGAATAAATATCAGTATACATTTTGTTAGTTTGGTTGGATTCTGGCGTTACACAATTCACTTATTCGTATTGATACAAACAAAAAGTAACATATAAACATAATACACATTTAAGGTTCATCCACAAAACAAGATCTACTGTGAGATGCTAATATATTATAGTCATTGCGTGTGACTTATTTATGAAGTATCACCCTCACTCTAGCTACTTCGATCTGATTTCAAAACGTCATGATAGGTTCGGGGTACAGGACACCCGGTTCACCCGGAATGCTCGAGATCTCCTTGTTGATTGCATTTTCCTCAGACGTACCACGTGCGGTCATGAACAGTACCCGGCAACCCCAATCAATCAGTTCCGGACAAAACAGTTTCCAAAGGTACGTCACCTTAAACCATGATGGTTCGGTCACGTATCTCTGTTTCCGGCACACACCGTTCACTATCTCTTTTGCACAACTTGATACCGATGCTACCGGAAATGCTCCTACTTGAACCTTGTTATGAAAAGGAGCATTTTATAACAGATACAACACATCACTATTCAACAATGTACATGTAGATTAAGGAGTTAGCTTTGACTTACATCTCTGACATCTTGGTCGACTACTAACTCTCCTTCAGCAGAGAAATACTTTCCGTGTGCGAGTTCAAATTCGGTAAAACCTGGCGTAACGATTGTAATGTGTATGTCTCCGCCAAGCTCAATTCTCAGTGTCTCAAAGAAGCTCAACAAAGCGGCTTTGCTCGCCTAGTTAACATAATTAGGTAACAACTACTCTGAATCAACGTCACACTGTACTAAGAGATTGTATATATAGTGACTTACATTGTAAAAGCTCATCCTTGGAGCGGTTAGCCATGTCGCAGAGGACGACATAACCACAATCTTACCATTGCTTTGTCGAAGGTAAGGAAGTGCAGCACGAGTTGTATAAACCGATCCCCAGAAGTTAGTATCCTAGTATATATTCAAATGATAGGTCCATGATCCAACATTTGGTTGATCTGTAAATAACAATTATCATAACATTACCATAACTGATCTTGTCCTAGTTATTTCTTCAATGTTCTCGAACATTGAAATCTTCGTTATTCCAGCATTGTTTACAAGATGATCCACTGCAAGGTCAAAACAAGTCAATAATAGATTAACCAAAAGGTCCAAAACAGACTACTGGGTTAACTTTGAAGAATTACATTCTTATTTTATATACTCTTATTTATATAAATATGTTACTATGTTTTTCGAAAAAGTAACTACAAATGCCGGTTTTCACAGGGAAGGAACGTTTTGGCTGACTTACATCTGCCAAAGTGGGAGATGGTCTCATCTACGATTCGTCTACAATCATCAGGTTTGGAGACATCAGCATGAACGGTGACAACATTAGGGGATCCAACTTCACGTGCAATCTCTGCCACTTCCTCTAGACGGTTCTTTCTTCGGGCAGTCAGAGCCAGACATGCACCTTTACTTGCGTACTCATATGCCAATTGCTGATGATAATAATTATAATAATATGTAACACTCAAATGAATATTCCTTCTTAGGTCTAAAAATTTAGAATAAATGCATTATAACCAAACCTCGCCAATACCGGAGGAAGCACCAGTGATGAGAACCACTTTGCCATAAAGATTTTCAGAGAAAATGGTCGAGAAGATAGACTGCAAGAACTTGAAGAAATAAAAAGGGGGCAAGAAGAAGCAAAGACCAAAAAACGTGAAGAAAGGTGCAGTTAGATTGAGGAAATCATTTATCAATTCCATCTTCGATCAAAACGCATTGATGATATTGACTCTCAACGACCATTTATTTATGCGTTATATATAAATACAACTATTTTTTTTTAATAGATTTTAACAAAACGGTGATGAGACGAGGAGAGAAGACACGCAAGATCAGGTGTATAGAATGACAACATTGCATGGCAACAACACGACACGTTGTGTCAAGCTGTGGAAAATGCACGTCGATCACTCGTACTCGTTGTTTTCTTTATCTCTTTGACATCTCTAGTGGATAAGATTGTGCTTCATTCCGCCAAGTTATATAGTCGTTTTGCGAAATTGCATAACAAGTTACTGCGGGCGGATTTAATAATAAATAAAAGTGTTTTTTTTTTAACCACAAATAAAAGTGTTCATACAATAGACGGTTCCAAATAGATTTTCAAACGGATTTCTGATAAATTTTCAACAGTAATGTCTGTCGAGAATATTTTTTGAAATTTGTTAGAAAAATTGAAATTTTCTATGGGAAATTCCCAATGAACACAAGGTCAAAACTATTTCAAGATTTTCCAAGATATTTCCAACAGACGGTTTTTTGATAAATTTTTATGAAAAAAATGTTAATAAGAAAATTTGTTACAAGTGTTATAAATTTTTTATAGAAAAAATACCACCGGAAAAAATCCTAACATACACAAAGTCATCGAAAAACTGTACAAAAAAAAATATGTATAAACGTCAACATTTTACGACGATCATTTGTCGTTACACTGTAACGTAGATTTATCGATGATGGTAGGACCAAAATACATTCCTCTTAATCAAGTCGTAATTGTCCAATGTATATATTTCGTGGTAATATGGATGTAAAATGGTTATAACTAGTTAACGAGAAAATACAAATGTCTTTGTAACTTCGGTCGTAAATTACGAGGAAGTTACGACCTCTTACGTTACATCCTACCAATGACAAAACAGTGAGTAAAATTAGATGGTACGTTAAAATGTGTTTGTGTGTGATTAGTTTTTAGAAAACACACATCGTCATAAACTAGTAATTTTACCCTTAGGGCATCATTATCCCTAGAAACCCTACCAGGATTCTTAATTTTTTTTTTTTTTTTGCTGTTTGAAAAAAAAAAAAAATTTAAAAACGAACCAATCGCGTGCCACCACGTGTCAGTGGGGGCCCGCAAACAGTGTAAGAAACTCTCTAAAACTGATTCTTATTTAGTAGTTTTTAAAAACGGTTCTTGCACTGTTCATGGACCCCACGTGTCAGTGGAGCCCGCAAACAGTGTAAGAACCCCTCCTAAGGATCTCAAATAATCATGCTCTAAAAACCTTTCGTTGTAATTTAATTGTCAAAATCCTATTTATCACATTCGTAATTTTCTTATAAATATGCTACTCCTCTCTTTTGAAAAAACACAAACAAAATAAGTTAAAAACATTTGTAAAGTGAAAATAGCATCTAGTGGTAATATATACGAGTTACGAAGGCAGATGTATACACATAAAGATTTTGATGGAATGGTGACAAAGAAAATTTTTAATGATGTAAAGATTTTCATGTACTAGACTAAGAACAGAAAACCGATAAGATGGTATATCCTTGACGTAAGTGCAAGAATACAAAATTTGCTTATAGTAAAACGGTTAGTAAATAGATGATTTATCCAATATAATACTAAATTTGATTTCACCATGGAGGGAGTTATGGTGAGAATGAAGCTAGTGGTAGTAGCCATTTTGAGAATGTTGGTAATAGTGAAAAATTGAGTCATTTTCATACTGAAAGTAGGTACCATCCTGAAGATCATATGGTAGATCATGATAGGATGCATGACATGGTTACAGTGCATTTCTCGAAACAAATTCAATAGTTTCTACGGAAGTAGATAATGTAGAAGAACCTAACTTGAGGACAAAAAGATTTTATGAAATGTTAGAAGCTACGATGATAAATATAAAAACTGATCATAATTTACTTGAATTTTGTATGTATGTATGGGCTGCGTTGTTTAAAGAGTATTTGCCAAAAAATAACTTGTATGTTGAATCTTACAACGAGATTGAGAAACTTGTTTATAATATTAGCTTTCTTTTCGAGATGATAGATTTGTGTAACGACAATTGTATGATATACTGAAAGAACGATGCAAAGCTATTGGAGTGTAGATTATGCAAGAAGCCACGATATAAACCGCAAAGAGATGGGCGGAATAGGGTACTGTACCAGAGGATGTGGTACTTACTTATTACATGTAGGCTGAAAAAATTATATCAATATGAGAGGACTTGAAGAATGAGGAGATGGCATGCTGAACATACTCATTTGGATGGCGAGGTCACTTATTCATGATATGCTCAAATTTCCCTAAGAGAAAGAGTGTCATTTTTAATACTCCCTCTGTTTCATAATGATCTATGTTTTAGAAAAAATGCTTGTTTCTAAAAGATCTATATTTTACATTTTCAATACAAGTAATAATGATAAATTGTAGATTCCAAAAACATTAATTTGGTTTAGTGAATTTTGATTGGCTAAAAATTACGGGAAATAGCTAATTACAAAAAATAATGCATTTATAATCTAAAATTTACGTGTTTTCTTAATATGTGTGAAAAGTTTAAAACATACATTATTCTGAAACGGATGGAGTACTTAGGAATCCAATCCACATGGAGTGAGATCACACTATGGCCTTTAGTTATCACATTAATCTAGGCAGTGAATAATGTAATGCAAAAATAATTAAAATAGAACGGTTGTAAAGCAGTTGGAAGAGGTGCTAGGTCTAAGGAAATCAATAAGGTAATTCAGAACTGCAAGCAAACATGTGCTAAAAGTTTATGAAGAACATTTTCTAAAACTTAAATCACAATAATCAAATCAATCAGCTTTCACTATAGATACTATCTATGCATAGATCCTAGAATTCCTAATCTATTTGTGAATTTATAAAACTAAAACAAGCATTAAGTTTAGATTTGATATGTTGACTAAATCCATAAACCAAATATATTTATTTATCTCAACAGAATTATTTCAAGCAATTAATAATGCTTTCGCAACTATTTTATCCTAAAATCTAGATTTCAGGTTGTCAATCCAAATTTATCTTTAAAAATAATCAAGATGAAAAAAATCTATAGATCACCCTAGCAAATCTATCAATGAGCAAATCATCTTAAACCCTTGAAAACTTTAAATCTAACAATGAAACTACTCACACAGGATCAATACAAGACAATTCATATTTTGAATAAACTATATTAAAAATCAATAAAAATAAAATGAGAGTTAGAAATCAACCTCAAAAGGTGTTCTCACTTGTCTCTCCATATCTAAAATAAATGTTAGCTTAAAAATGGCTTAAAATAACTAATATAGAGTTTAAACACAATATAGACACTTTTGTAGATGGTAGAAATATTTTGGACCAAACATGCAAATATTAAAACTTGATAAATCACGTCGGTTTGCTGATGTAGGAAGGTTTTCGACTGACACCAATGCTAGTGTTGATCGACATCAGGTTTAATTACGGTCTCCGACTTGATTATTCAGCTCCACTTCCCTTGATGTTCCGAAGAGCTCCAAAACTGACAAAGTACCCCAAAACGTATATGAACCTGAAAAGACTTTAAAATGATTCCAAACGTGTAATATAAACTCAAAATGGGACTCATATATTGTAAAACCCCAGTAAAAATCAAGATAGCGACTCCCCTAGACATATCTTTTGCTTACCCTCAAGCAAAACAGAAAACTAAACCTATAAAAGAGATTTGAAACCCCAGGAACTCACATATCCTTTGGTACCATCACTTTCAAAATTAACTATTGCAAGCAACATCAAATAGTACCAACCTTAGAAGGTACTTCATTGTACTAGAGAAAGGCTAAAGTCCTATGTGGTGCTGGTTCAACGTAATGTAAAGAAGTACTTCTCCTGCGTCGCATCGTTTTTTGTTGGGTCATGCGGAGACCAAATGAGGTGGCATGATTCAACGTCGGAGTAGGCCGGCGGTGTGCATGCGTGTGAAGTTAAGAATGCTTTAGCATGGATCGCACAGACACTGAATGAGGTGGTGTGATCATGTGAATGTGGTGGCGGCGATCACGTGAGGACCGATTGAGGTGGCATGATAGTATGGTGGAATTTAACTCACAGGGACCGATTAAGGTGGTGAGCTATTACGCGTTAACATAAGAAGTGTGGGGTTATTTAAGAGGTGTAGTCTTATGTTAGCAATGTCGGGTATTATCCTCGTTTCTTGTTGTTTGGTTTTGTTTTACTGAATGTTTTAGCTAAATATGTATGCTATGTTATGTGATGATTGATAGTGACTGATTTCGGGCCTCCTAGAACTTTTTTTCGGTGAGTATTTTCACCCCTCATTTCTTTTAGGTGAGTTTGAAAAAGTGCAAGAGTAGTCATCTTGGTGTGGTGTTGGTTTTTGGGTTGGCTTTATACTATTTTATTTGTAAGACTTTGTAACTTTATTAAGTGTTTTCTATTCGTTTTAGTACAGGTTTTATAAGAACTTTGTATTTGATCCTTGGTAAAGATTTGCATTGGTCTTTTAAATATTTTTTCACTAGTTAGAAAAACTGCCCATAACTACGTTTTATTTTGTGGCTATGGCAGAAATTTTGTAGCTATTTTGAAGCATAGCCACGAAAAGCTACGAAATTTAAAACGTAGCTATGTGAGCGTAGCAAGAATTCAGCGTGTCAAAAATCTTTGCACGATTGGAGAACTGAGCTTGACGAAACTGAGGACGAAACTGAGCTTGAGGCTGAGGTTGAGCTTGAGCTTGAGGCTGACTTGATTTTGTAGTTGGGGCAGAGGTAGTAGGAATGGAAGCTTGAGGCTGGAGACCTTGCGGTTGGAGAACTTGCAGAATCATGTTGAGAGTATTTTTGTTTCTAACATCTCCTCCTTGAACTCAGTCTTCATAGCACTGACTTTCGCCCTGACTTCAGCAGCGGTTGTCTCCAAGCCACATAGGCACATCTCCATGTCCACGTCGCGCTGCAGTGTGACCGGAATTGGAACAGAAGGAGTGATGTTCTTGTACTGAACATTGCCAAGACTGTAGATGGTGCCTTTGCGGGGTTGTCCTCTCTGCAAAAGGAAAAGAAAAAGAACCATGAGCAAGAAATTACCAGATCCTATCTCAAGTTACATAACTAACAAAGACAACCAAATTTTCAATAACTAACTAAGACAAGCACAAACATTATCTTATCTCAGTCACAGTTCAATAACTAACAATTAATCAAGTAACAGGAAATAAAGATAATGAAGAGGAGAGATGATTACCTTGATGTATTCTTGGTTGAGCAGAAGGCACTTTGAACTTGGAGTAGCAACAGTAGAGTTAGCTTGATTGTCACCAAGAAGAGATCCATTTTGTGTCATCTCTTCAACGGCTTGCTCAGCCTCCAGCACAAATTCCTCTGCACGTTGGTCAATGAAGGAACCATATTTACCCATGTGAGTCTTCCTCACAAGGGCTGTATATGGAGGTGTTTCCTCTAAACCTTCATCAACAATATACAAGAAAGAAAACAAAAGGAAATTAGACAACATGTAAGGAAAAAACTTAAGGCAAAGACTTACCATCTTATACTCAATATTTAAGAAGGTATGTGGTCCTGCACCATGCTTGTGCATCGTATTCCCTGGAGGAGCATAAGTGTGAGACCCGACAGCTGACTCGCTCTTGCCTTTTGCTTCATCAGTGCTCCAGTTCTTAAGGATTGTTTCCCAATCAGTCTTACTTATGTACTTAGGTTGCTTGCCACGACTCCTCTTCTGGCTTATGCGTCCAGAGATGGTCACCTGAGTTTGTTTCTTCCATTTCAAGTAGATTTCATCATGAAATTGACCTTTCCAGTAGTATTGTTGCTACAAAAGATGATAAGTCATCATTATAAGAAAATATTACAAAGCAAACTGAGAGTTGAGAAAGGGAAAAGGAGATGGAAAGAACCACTTACAATGAAGGGCATGTCACCACTGATCCTTCCTCTCATCTGGAACGTGTTTTCAGGTTTGCCACGGCCCCAATAGTTTCCCTGCCATGTTTCTCGGATAAAAGCATGGACTTCAGTATGAACACCAAACCTAGGACAAGATAATGTTAAACATCAAACAACATTCATATATCAAACTCTACACTTAACCTACTAATAGACAGTTAAACTTATACCACAACACAATGCTAACCATCACACTGATACACATAAAAGCATAGCAAACACCTAACAGTGCTAACACATTATCGTGTAGAACAACAAACATTTACTACATAAACACTTAACATGCTATAAGAGTAAAATAGATTAACAGTTAACTACTTTTTTGGAAAACTAACAGTTAACTACTTATAAACTTACCACAATGCTCCATTGAGCTTTTCGGGATGGAGGTTTTGCTGGGTAAGTCTGGATGGAGCACGTAGGAGAGCATCTTCTATTCTCCTGACATAAGGGGCAGGAGCTGCTGACACTACACTTTAAGAGCCCTCAGGTGCATGAGGTACAGCTACAGGAGCAAGTCCAAGAGGTACAGCTCCAGGAGCATAAGTTGGAGCCAAAGCAGAAGGCCCAGAGGTGTTGGGCATTTGCGGTCTCCCCTCTGACATATCTGTAGACAGACAAACATAAGGAGTAAGAAGAGGAAAACTTAAACCCTAGATAAATCGAGACCCAAATTGAAACCAAAAAAAATTGAAAGTGAAACCCCAATATAAACCCTTGAAATGTAACCCTTGAAATTGAAACCCTACCCTAAATCATTTGAAATCAAAACCCTAGAAAAAAACTTAAATTGAAACCCTAGAAACCCTAAAAACCCTTGAACTCGAAACCTTAACCTAAATTGAAGTTGAAATCGAAACCTGAAAAGAGAGACATTTACAAATAAAGATGTTGAGAGAGAGAGAGAGAGAGAGAGAGAGAGAGAGAGAGAGAGAGAGAGAGAGAGAGAGAGAGAGAGAGAGAGAGAGTGAGTGATACAAGCCTAAGCTATCAAAGGCTATATGATCCTTGGATCAAAGGTGATGGACGATCCAACAAGAGGGGTGGGTTGTACAATCGATCTAATCGACTTTAAAACCGGCTTGATGGAGAGTTGATGATGATACTGGATATAATGGGTTACTGACTGATTCCACAATCAACCACGAAGAAGAACACTTGAATCTACAAGTAGCCTCAATTCACCAATCACCTAGACTAGTGATTCCACACAAGACTTGATGATCAAACTCACACAAAGACACAAGACTTTGGAGAAAAGAAACTTAAAAGTTTATTAATTTTGGGTACAGATTTCGTGGCTTACAATGTGAGACCTGATGAACTTATATAATGCTCATTACAAGACTTAGAAAAATAAACAAAACTGAGAAAACATGCTGAAAATCATAAAACTAGCCGTTAGGCTTTAAATGAGAGAATCTCGGCCAAAATGAAAAATGTGATGAGCTTCTTGTATCTGGACGGTTTAAGGGGATATGAGTGCTTCCTGGGAATCTTAAGTATTAATTTGAGGGTGCTGAACTCGTGCATAAATCCAAGGGAAAAGATCTGTTGGAAATTAATGTCGGTTGGCTCCATATACGGCAAGTTGAAGTGCAAGAGGATTTTCCTAATCCTCTGGAAGCTGGCACATGGTAGGACGAATGGGATATCTTCTGGATGATATAGAGTATCTCATGGCTTCCACACGTGAGTTTGAGTAGTAAACTCCTTAAGCAATGAGTTACTTTCCTTAAATAAAACCACTTTTGATGCAGTGTAGGTAGCCTGACTTGTAAATGTTATATCTCCTAAACCATTACTCATTTTGGTATGAAACCAATTTTTCGCGTGCTCTGATTGAGTTGAGAATCTATAGCAATTTGTTTCACGGTCAAAATCTTCATAGTTGCAAAGATATTCTTCTTTGAATGCACCTATGTCGCTGATGGCTCCAATGTAGCTTATATGGCTGATCTCATGAGTTGGTGGTCCAGCTACTGACTTGAGGTCCTTATCATTCCCTCCCTCTTCAAAAGTTTTTGTCCTCAAAACCAATTTACCTGCACCAAGATAGAGAAAGTGAGTTTTCATTCTATTTTGGGAGGCTAGAGTCTTACCTTGGTATGATTTCGGTTTGGTGATTCATGATGCATCTGGTGGTTCTTCTTTGAAGAGATAGGAAAGGATCACGCCTCTTCCCTGGACATGGTCATTGCACCTGTTCTAGAACAGACGGTCCTTCATACTTCTTTTAGCCTCGGTTCTGACCATCTTTGGAGTTGATTCTCCTTGCAACAAAAGACTATCTGGTGGGATCTCTTTGAAGCCTTATTGTTGTTTAATTCCTGGATCAAAACACCTTGGCAAAGACAATTGTATTATACCAACGTAAAGATACTTATAAACCGATGGCAGCATACAATACTTAACCTTCTCCATGGCTGTTGGAATGTGGGCTTGTTGCTCTGGCCAATAGGGCTTGGGTACCTCTAGGGAATGTCCCTGATCCAGAATATATGGCTTGATATGATGATCTCCCATATCGAATTGGCTGGTTGCATTTTTCTCCAATCTTGTTCCAAAATCTGTTTTTGGCACTTTTGGCAAGAGAAAGTGTATCATATCATAGTACTGAAATGATATGGACGTGTTACTACCCAAGAGACTTACATTGAGGTTTGTGGACTTGAATGGCAAGATTTCAAAGTCTCATAGGCCTTGTTTCTGGTCAGAAACTAAGAACATCGGTGTTGCTGTTCATACCTTTTGGGCAGTGCATTCTCTTTGGGTTCTTGTACCTATATCACATTCTCTTGGACAAGACAAGTGTATTAATATTGTCATGGAGTTAATAATAACATTCTGGTCAAATGTGAAATTTACCTCGGGTTTGGTAACTTGAACAATCCCTTGTTCAGTCTTTGGTTTCCACTTGTTGTGTGGCTCATGAGTGAACATGTTCTCTTGTTCTTCCCTTAGGACTTCAGTAAATTTAGAGCCTTCATATGTTCTCCCTTGGTAGGGAATGTTTGCCACTGGTTTTGCTTCCTTAAGCAACTTAGATTGCTTTGCACATTGAGCCTCCTTATGGTCCATTGGAAGGGTTTCTCTTAGCGTGCCTTCTCCTATGTATTCATTCAGCCCTGGTGTTGGCGTCTCTTCCTGGTTTTGACGTGGACCCAAGAACACCTTTGTCGGGTTTGAACCCGCTCCTTGTTCCATGAGTTCCATATCAGTACCTGAAATAGTGTCAACCTTTTGAGCACTAGACAAGTGTGTTATGACAGTCATGGAGTTGCTAGAATCAGAATTAGAACCAGATTTAATCAAGTTGATAAGATCATCAAAAAATTTATCCATTCTAGTACAGGAATCATTCATTCTAGAAAAGGGATCACTTACATTGAGTTGTGGAATATGTGGTTTCTCGGTCCTTGTACCTCAAGACTCAAATTTGATGATGTTAAGGTCCTTTTCCTTGGACAATCTTTGGCTAGATGACCCTGGCCTTGACACCGATAACAAATAATTTCAGGTGGTTTTAAAGTGCTGGAGTACACAGCTTGTGTTCTCTTGACTTGAGGTTTATGCACTGGTCTTGAACTTTTTCTTTGGGAAACAACTTCTCTTTGAATGGCTGGTTGCAATGCTGGAGGCTTTACTAATATCCTTGAGGGCACCTTCTTATTGTGTTGTGCCTTCCTAACAAACTCTCCATACATGAGCATCTTCACCTCTTTCCAAGTAAAGGCTGGTTGATTGAAATAGATCCGATCTGCATCTTGTTTGTTCCACCATTTGTGTGTTTCTCCAGTTAGAGTATCTTTTGCATAAGATGACTTTAGCTTCTTTGGAATTCTCCAAATCCTAAACCATTGCTCCATGTCTTCCTCCCATCTTAGGTATCCACATGGTCCTCGCTTAGGACCGGAAAATTGTATAGATGGTGCATCCAAGCGATTCTGATAAAACTGATCACCATTTTAGTTCCATGGCTTTCTGTGAACTTGGCTTGATTGATTCCCATGATACATGATAAGACCTTGCTGTTGCATTCACAGTGGTCATTACTCTCCTTGGACAGGCTTGACCATAAAATTCTCCATCATAACTTTCCTTATAATCAGATGAGTAGTTGTGATCATAGATGAGCTAGGATTTAGGACCATAACAAGTTGAATACTGGTCAAATGGTTCTGGGATTTGTTATCACATTGCTTGACTCGAGTTTAGAGTGTCTTCTTACTAATGACAAGGAACAAACCGATTAACTGTTACAAGTAACCATGTTAACTATCTGGGCTGAAACCTAAGTTTCGATTGGCCAAACATTGATAGTTTAGTGTTCAGGAGAAATTGAACCCATGATTAACATTGTACATATTGAACCCCAAGAGATTACCACTAAGCTACCACCACTTAAATTATATTATGATAGTCTAATTAGCTTAATATAATAAAATCATTCAACGACATAGATAGAGTTAAAAAATCACTTTAAACCGACGATTTGCTAAATCATGGTACAAGCATTGGGATTCTCGTCACTAAATATCTGTGGTGGATAAGCAAACATCTCAACGGGATACCTCGGTGGTTGGTATTGATATTCATTTTTCTTCAAGTCCACCATTTTGTTACCTTCCTCCGCCGCAGCATTCCCACCACCGTCTTCTTTGGCCTCTTTCCCTTCTTTGGGTTGTTTATTTTCCTTTTGCTTCCCATCTTTGTCTTTTATTTCTTTTTCTTTCTCCAGCGGTTTTGACGGCGGATCTTGCTTGACAACCACCGCGTGCTTCCCAATTTTCTTGTTAACGTACTCAACTAGCAATTCCGGTGTAAAAACTCCTTTAACACTCACTTCTGATGCTTTAAAATCCGGTTCCACGGAGTCCACTCCTACATTTAGTTAGCATACATATAAGTACTGGAATTTCAGACAAATAGTATCCTCATACGAGAAATGTATGATACTAATTAACTAACTAAAAATAGTGTTAAAACTTTGGGATCATTGGGAAATAGAATAGGTGAAGCAAATGATTATAATAACAAATAATCTGGTGAACGAGTTTATTTTTAAAAGAAGAAATGCTCTAACGTGTAAACGGATGGTCTTGTAAGAGCAGGATTAACCGGGGTCTCTTAAGGTGGGGTTCTTAGCTTTTCTAAGAGACGTATCTTAGCTTTTAACTAAGAAAAGCTAAGAACCGTCTCTTAAATAAGAACCATAAGAGCCGTCTCTTAGCGGGAAAAATGCAAAAAAAAAAAAAAAAAAATTAAAAAGACAAATTTTTCGTTAAGAACCCCACCTTAAGAGACCCGGGTTAATCATGGCCTAAATTGCTATTTTAAAAGGGGCCTACATAGTACACACACAATTTAAAAGATGGAATCAATTTATGAAATGCAGAAGAGTCCAAAACATAATGTCCAACCCAATTAAGTGCAGTCCCACAAATTCAGAAGTAAAACTAAGATTCAATAGGAATCGTACCAAATTGAGAATATTATAAGACGAAAAAGAAAACAAACCTTTCATTCTCATGATTTTCTTTTGGATCTCCATGGCACATGCTTCACAATGCATGTGAACTCTTAGCACCACTGTCACTACCTGTTATTCTCAGTCCGCACAAATTTTTATTGTTAATTACACGAAACTAACTCGCTTTCTTCAAGCTACAAATCTAAATCTTTTTAACCTCCTCTCTTTTCTCTTCAGGTTTTGGTTTCTCCTTCTCCTTTTTCTCAGGTTCATCTGAAACCGGATTAGGCTCCGGGATCGGAGAAAGAAGCTCCACTTCACGGTGGCTCTTTCTTTGCAATCTCTGCAACACTTTCAATGGATCTACATTCTGTACTTTCACCACAACTTTACTAGTTTTACAATCAGTTGCTACATCCTCCACTCCTAGTCACATTATAATCACATTTTTCAATTATTCCAAAAGTAACTAAAGCACTACACAAACAGATAATTTAAAGAGTGCTTAGTGGTACCTTCAAAGCCTTTAAGACATCTTTGGATTTTTTTAGCACAACCTTCACAATGCATAAAGATCTTAAGAACAATCTCTTGTTTCTCTTTCTTCTTCTCCTCCTTTGCATCTTCTTTCTTATCCGTCAGTTTCACTTGTGGCTCTTCAGCTTTCTTCTCCTCCATTATCTCCTGTGGCTTCTTATCTTCCTGGCAATTGGTAATAGAAAAGGTGAAAGAAGTTAAGAGGAAAGTGTTTGACTTTGTGAGTTTTGAAAATGTTTGAAAACACAAACCCTCCTCTCCTATTGTTTTATTAGTGTCAGAGACTCAGAGTCGAGACTTGAGGGAGTTTCTTTATTAAAAATTATTTTTTCTTTCTATGGACCGTTAGACTCGGTGCTTATCTGTTAATATAACGCACATCTCATTTCCTATCCCCACAAGTACAGAGCGTATTTTTTAGGAATTATTTTTCTTTTCTGAGTTTTCTCATCCGATTATTTATAGACTATGTTTCTGTTGCCTGATATGTAAAATTTTTAAATAGTGTTTACTCTGACCGTGTTGTTTTTTTAGAAGAAAACTAGATTCTGAAAAGAGCGGGTTTATTTTTTGTTTAAATTATTTTTGAAAAACTTAATTTTTATATTTCTATTTTTTGTATGATATTTGTGTTTAATATTAATTTAATTTATTTTAATTTTTGATAATTATATGAAATATGTCAAGAAACAATTATATAAGTTAATGGATCCCTAAAATTATGGAATTAAAGTGATGGTTTATTTTGTAAAAGTTATAAAATATATAGTTTATTTTTTAAATAGATAATGTTAGAAAATAATTGTTGGACTACACATATATCAATAGGTCATGATCATGTTTTAATAGAATAGATCGATTTGTTTTTTGAAATTCGAATATAACTAGGTAGATCTTTATCAAGTATAACACCAACTTAATCTATTGAATTACTCGACTTTATTTTTACCTTTTCTTTTCTTAATCCTAGACTTTTGTTGATGCGCTAGACTTTAATGTGTGCTTCACAACTACTAATGGTGACATTCGTATACGATGGGGCGTCCATAAAAAATGTGTTGGTTAAATACGGTATCGATGGAAACTTAGAACACATAAAATGTTATGAAGAAAGTTTTTTTTATCCCCAAAAAAAGAGTTTTCTTAGTGATAGACGTTGTGTAAATTCCGAACGGTCTTGTAGAATTTTGAAGAATTAAAGAGTTTTTCTTCAAAGTTGAAGAAATATTTGTCAGTTTTTTCATTTTTTGAAAATGAACTTTTTTACTTACAATTAATCTTTTTTTTTGGTAACACGTTTACAAATTAATCTTTAATTTTAACTTATTATTTTTTTGTACTTAAATAAATGAGTAAATTGGCTCAAAATACTAAAATTATAGTGATATTAACAATATGCCACAAATAGTAATATATCGGGATTATTATGTATGTGGAGAAAGCAAAAAACACTATAACCCTTCTCTTATCTCACGCGTCTGTAGAGTAGTAGGATTGTAATCTCTTAGATGTAGATTTCGTGGTTTTAGGGAAGATTTAGTAAATATTTTGGTCAGATTTGTTTAGGCTTACCGAGGCTGTGTAATAGTAGTTGTATCATGAGAGAAAAAATATGAGCAATATAAAATCTGACACAAGCGGCACATTTAAAACAAATCTATCATTAAGATCTTCGGGGTTTACATACATAAAAAAGAGTAATCAGGAGCGAGACTAGTTTATCTTCCTCATTTTGTCTATAAAAGGAAGTAACTGGTGAGTGGTTTCAGTAAGCTCTAAGAGCATTTCTAACTCATTGCTATTTTATATAAATACATTGGAGCATATCTCACCTCTATTATAGAGTTCCTCTATTTTAGAAGTGAAAATAGCAAAATACATTGGAGATGGTCTAAGTCCTACTGTCGGTCTAACAATGTAATAGAAGAGAAGTTTTAAGAAAGTAGCCGAAAAGAGAAGGTATGTTTGGACACTGAAAGTTAAGGCTTTACAGAAACTTTTTTTTCTGCATTTATGGTGATGATTGAATATGATCTTTTCACCAAACATTAATTAGTAAATTTTGGATTTGTTTTCCCTTAAATTTATTTTTGTGAGTACCTACGGCAGTTATAGTGAGGAAAAGTTAGTTTTCCCTTCACTAACAATGACGGTGGATTTACAACCTCGGCCTAACCTTCAATAACCTATAGTAGAGTATATTTGTATGATATATCTCTAAAATATTGTGTCGTGGTTCAAAATAGGTTGCCAATCGGCAGCCTGTATCGAGTATTTTTGATTATCGATTTGGATCATGAAAAAAATGTTGGTTATTTTGGTTTGTAACTCGAAACGTTGTGAATTATATACTTGGATAATGATTGAATCGCCGTGCTTTCCTTAAAGAGTATTTCGACCTTATTCCAAGCCTTGGGTTACATGAAATCCATTTGTAAGATAAGACAATCAAAGTCTCACTCTTGTTCTAGGCTAAGATACAAGAGAGAACAAAAAGAGCTTTAGTGTTTATATGTGTTTCTTCAAAGTCTTTGATGATCTTTGAACAATGAATCTTTTTCCCTCTTACTCTCTTACTAACTATTAGTTTCTGATTTTTCTATCTCATTTTCCAATGCCTACATCTCTTTATATAGAGAGTGAAAAATTGCAATTATTAGTTGCAATGGTTAAACCAAGAGTTGCAAAGGTTAATGAAGAGTTGTAATGTTTAGCAAAAAGTTACAATGGTTAATCACCAAGGGGTGCAAACATTGTAGAGAATCGATCTTGACTTTGTTCTTGTAATAACGAATCAAAGTCACAGAGAATATGTTTTGGTGAGTCCTTCTCCAAACCTGAGATAAACTCAATATCACTATGAATCGAAAAGATTACAAGCTTCGCACTAATTGCGTGTTCTAAGTCTCAAGAGAGATTTTTTATTCCTTAAACCTTAATCTAAGTAATGAGCTATCTATTTATACAACATGAAATATGTAAACCCTCTTATGATTAGGAATAATAATTAATCCTTAACCATATAGATATTATAACATAGATAGGCTCTAACCCAAAAACTATGTTTCTGCAGGTGAAACCGAGTAGCCCAACAGAGCAGCCCGAAGCCCACTTGAAGAGATGGCCCGGGAAGAGACACAAAAACCTACAATCTCCACCTTGTCTCTTCGAGTCTCCCCTTCGACTTCTCTGTCTCTCTCCCTTACGGCGACGACCAAACACCTCCGAGCACCGCTTGTTAACCCATCGGAGCTGCTTGCAATCCCCGATCTTCTCTCTTTAACTCCTGTTGAACACCATCCTCTCCTCGATTCCGTGAACAACTCCGACAAGATCCCGCCAAGCCGTCCCTTGTCTTCTCCGGCGTTGGTTCTTTAACGCCTCCGCCATTAAAAACCAGGTATCCTCTTGTTTCTCCTAGTCTATTTCCTCAGAACTTTAGATGATTGAACAAGAAACTAACCCTTTTGGTTTTAATTTCAGCTCGCCTCTTTGATGAATCCACTACAGATCCTTGAGTCCTCGTGGTTATCCGGTGACTCACCCCACCTCTCGACCTCCGCAAAACCCCGTAAGGCAAATCTCCCGCCTCTTTTGTTGCTTCCTCTAGGTAATCAATAGGGTTTTTACCATCAACCCTATTAACCTAATGCTTGTAAACTGATAGTCCTCTGTTTGCAATTCGTTGTAGACAACTCCCAGTTATAACAAAACCCGTCTTCAAGCACCACACTTTGCGGTAATCTTTGAACTCATCTATCAAGCTTTATGACTCCTGTCGATGTATCAGTTTCTTTATATTCTTTTGAAAACTGACTTTTCCCTTTTGTGGCTTTTCCGCGAGGTGAACAACTCGACAAGATTATCACCTGCAGCCACACGGATTTCTTAAGGCAGAACCTTAAGTTGCTCCAAACATGTCTCGAACTTCTTTCCAGGTACACACTTAGTTAGGAAATCCGCAGGGTTGATAGATGTATGGATCTTATGAACCGTAACATTTCCAGCTTCAATTACATCTCTCATGAAATGTAGTCTAGTGTCTATATGTTTAGTCCTTTCATGGAATCCCTCCATTCTTAGCTAGGTGAATAGCACTTTGAGAATCTGAAAATACGCTTACATCATCTTGTTCAAACCCTAACTCTGTAATAAAACCTTTTAGCCATAGTGCTTCCTTAAAAGCTTCAGCTAATGCCATGTATTCTGATTCAGTCGTTGATAGTGCAACAATATGTTGGAGACCTGATCTCCAGCTTATAGTGTTGCCTCCGACTTGAAATACATAACCCTGTAACCGATCTTCTCCTATCCAAATCGGTTGCATAGTCTGCGTCGCAGAACCCTTGTACCCTTGAAGTTTTCTCCTTTATTAAACAATAGGTCTGAACCTAGAGCCCCCATTAGGTATTTCATCACCCACTTAACAGCTTCCCAGTGTTGTCTCCCTGGTTTACTCATATACCTGCTGATTAAACCAATTGCAAAACATAAGTCTGGTCTAAGACCCCACCATTGCGTACATCAAGCTTCCAACAGCTGATGCATATGGTACTTCACTCATGAATTTGGCTTCCACGTGTTCTTCTTCTTGTGTCAAGCTTTTAAGTTTGGAATTGCGGTCCAATAGGAGTAACCACTGCTTTGCTCTCGACCATATTAAACGTTTCTAGGACCTTTTGTAGATACTCACCTTGTGATAACCTTAGAGTCCCTTTCACTCTGTTTCTAATAATATCCATCCCAAGTATCCTTGAGGCCGCTCCAAGGTCCTTCATCTCAAACTCTCTCTTCAAGCTATCTTTGGTTCTTTCAATTTCCTTAGAATCCTTAGATGCTATGAGCATGTCGTCGACATAGATCAAAAGATAAACCATATGAGATGACTCTGAACTTTCATGTAGACACAAGGATCATATGCACTTCTGTCGAAGCCTTGTTTGTTTCATGAAACTGTCAAACCTCCTATTCCACTGTCTTGGTGACTGTTTTAATCCGTAAAGGGATTTTAACAGGAGACAGACTTGATCTTCCTTTCCTTCTTCAATGAACCCTTCTGGCTGTGCCATATAGATTTCTTCGTCCAAAGTTCCGTATAGGAAAGCTTTTTTCACGTCTAGTTGTTCCAATTCAAGATCAAAGTTTGCAACAAGTGACAATATGATTCTGATTGACACGTGTTTCACCAACTGGTGCAAACACCTCTGTGTAGTCAATCCCTTCTACTTGTGAAAACCCTTTAGCTACTAACCTAGCTTTATACCTCGGCTTCTCAAACTCCAGGAATGCCTTCTTTCAGTTTTGAAAACCCACTTGCTGCCAATAATTTTCTTGTTTTTCGGTTTTTCAACCAACTTCCAAGTCTGGTTTTTCTCCAAAGAATCCATTTCTTCTTGCATTCCCTCGTGCCATAACTTACAGTTCTTGCTTCTTCTTGCTTCTAAATAGGATTTAGGCTCATCCATATTTATTATCTCTGCTGTAGCTAGAGCATAGGCCCCACACAATCCGAATCATCAAACCTAGAGGGTTTCTTAATCTCTCTTCTGACTCTATCTCTTGCAAGAATGTAGTTGTCTAGGTTTTCATGTGTAGTTTCCACGGTTTCTTCTTCACTTTCTGAACTTGAGGATTCAATTTCCGAGTTTGATAGTGGGAAAACTCCACCTTGAACTGTATCCTCTGTTTTAGTGTTTGTTGTCCGTGGTTGGTTGGTCCTTAAATTAGCAACTGGACTGAACGTCACTTTCTTAGTTTTCTTCTTCTTCTCGCTGATATCCTTAAACATCTCTTCTTCATTAAAGATCACATTCCTACTTATTGTGCATCATTGACTCTTCTGATAACCAAACCCTATAACCTTTAGTTCCCCTTTGGATACCCCATGAAAACTCCCTTCATTGCTCTCGGACTGGTTTTGGCTTGAGTCACTGTGAACATAAGCTGTACATCCAAATCTACTTAGATGATTTAAGTCTGTTTTGGCTCCAGACCACACCTCTTCCGGTAGTTTAAAATTTATAGGTTGTACTAGGGGATCGGTTGATTAAGTAGACTACTGTGGAAGCTGCCTCCGCCCAAAAACCCTGCTCTAAGCCCTGCTTCTGTTAGCATACATCTAACCTTCTCCATAATAGTACGGTTCATGCATTCTGATACTCCATTTTGTTGTCGGAGTGTAAACGCAATGTTCTATGTCTTTTAATCCCAGCTTCCTTACCACAAAGTCTCCAATTGTGTATTACAAAATTCCAGCCCATTATCTGTCCTAAGACACTTTACCTTCTTCCCTGTCTCTGTTTCTACACTTGCTTTCCATTTCTTGAAGTTCTGAAACACTTCATCCTTTGATCTTAGGAAGTAGATCCAAACTTTCCTTGAAAAATCGTCGATGAATGCTAACAAAATAATAGCAGCCCCCGAGACTTTCAACCACTGAAGGTGAACCCCATAAGTACGAGTGAATGTATTCTAGGACTTCTTTAGATGTATGTTTACCCTTAGGAAAGCTTAACTTATGTGCCTTTCCCAAAACACAATTCTCTCAAAAACTCCAATGTCCTTTACTTCTTTCTCGTTTAGATATCCCTCTTTGACTAAGATGTTCATTTCCCTTTTGACTCATATGACCGAGTCTAGAGTGCCACCTCTTGGTCATATCGATATCAGGCCTTGCAACTGCAGCTTCACCATTCAATACAGTCCCTTGTAAGTAATACAAGCCATCACAATATGTTCCAGAAATAACCTTCTTGTTGCCTTTGTAAAAACTGCACCATAAAGTCCCTTTCCTTCGTATCTACATCCCATCTTCTCCAATGCACCGTAGGAAATAAGGTTTCTGCCCATTAGTTGGCATGTAACGAACATTAGTGAGAATCACACTTGATCCATCATCATTCATGATCCTTATCTTCCCGATCCCTTTAATTTCACTAATAGTATTGTTTCCCATTAAAACATTCCCTCCTTCTATGTCTTCAAGATCAAATAAGACATCTTTGTTTGGAGTGATATGGAATGTACAACCTGAGTCAAGCATCCACTCAGTTTTTGTGTCTTGTTGACTTGCTGTTAGAACCAATGGCTGCTCCTTTTCTTCAGCTATGTTCGACTGAGTTAGATGACTTTTGATTTTTCTTTCTGGACATTTCCTTTTAAAGTGTCCTTCCTTGCCACACACCCACATTCTTTTGAAATTTTGGGTCTTGATTGTGGATCTGTTTCTACTTTTGATCTTGCTCTCCAAGTCTTATCGCTCTTCTTCTCACCCCTGCCTCTGTTGCTGCCAACGAAAACCCTTCTGAGTTACCTTTGGCCTGTTTAGAAGTCCCTTCTCCCTTAATTCTACTTCCTTTGAATAAGCTGAGCTAGTAACATCACGGACTGTTAGAGTCTCTTTTCCGCTACCGCGTATTTTAATGCGTCAACTAGAGACTCGTATTGCTTTGGAAGGCTGGTTAGAATTTGAATAGCTTGGTCCTCTTCGCTGATTTTTATATTCAAACTAGCTAGATCAGCAAACAAGTTTTAGGAATACGTCCAAATTTTCCCCAATGGATTTATGTTATTCCATTCTAAAAACTTGCATATCTCTGCTTCATATAGATTCGATTAGGTAATTACTTTGTCTGATACTCAGCTTCCAAAGCTTTCCACATGTCAAGTGCCGGTTGGTTCGTAGCATGACCTTTCGAAGTATTAGATCAGATAGTCACATGCTGATCAAATTTTTGTACGCAGCTCCCGATCCTTGCTGTATGGGATCTGTTTTTGTATCTTTCTGAATTATCACCGTCAATGTCTGTCGCAGAAGATTTTCTCTTTAAGTACTGCACCCTAACCCGACAATTTCAAGCTGACATAACATCTTGTATTTCCAAAGACCAAAATCACCCTTCCCATCAAACTTCTCCACTTCAAATTTTCCTGAAGTTGCTTCCATCTCTCTATTAACCTGAAACTTTTTGTTTCTTTG
>CAJHQQ010003813.1:0-37421 GCA_905132885.1 Moricandia moricandioides | reverse complement strand
CTTGCAATGATCACAAATCCACACCTTCTTATCATCTTGTTTGTAGAACCTTTTGTTGGCAACAACAGCTTCCACCTTGTGTGCCATGTTGAGCTCTCCTTTGCCTTCAAAAAAACCCCACTAACCCTTCCTCTCTCTGGATTTGAGCACACACATCATCAAGGGATGGTAACTTCTCAGATCTGAGTATGTGCTTAATCAAATCATTGTAGCAAGGGTTAAGAGTGAGGAGCAGTCCAAAGACCTTATCCTGCTCACGCCTTTCACTCAGGGCTGTTGGGTCTCTTGTGCTTGGTCTGAGCATCTCCAACTCAGCCCACAGTGACCTGAACTTCCCAAAGAACTGGTTGAAATCCATATCATCTTGTTTGAGAGTATTGATAGCTCTCTTCACTTCAAAGACTCTGCTCAAATTTGATGCATTTCCATACAGCTTCTTCAGAGTATCCCAAAGATCCTTAGAGGTTTCACAATAAGAGTAAGCCTGTAGGATGGATGGCTCAAGATAGTTTTGGATGACAGACAGCACCATGAGGTTTTCTTGACACCATTTGTCTTCATCAACTGTAACAATCTCTCTGCCATCTTCAGATTGTGTAACTTGCTTTGGGGCTTGACCATCAGTCACATGACTCCATAAGCCACCCCCACCAAGTGCAGTCTTCACCAATCTTGACCACAGAAGGTAGTTCAACCCCCTTAGGGTCACATGAATCACAACAGCCTTTGTTTGCTCCATATTGTAATCTATGGACTGTTGGATAAAAGAGTGTCTCTGAAAGTTTTGAAGAAACAGAGAAATAAAACTGAAAAACTTTCAGGAACAGCTTGCACTCACAAGAAATCCAAGTGATAAACTCAGAGAAACAAAGAATCCAGAGAAAAACATAGTATATAACAGAGGTGACTTGCTATTATCCACTGGACAATAGCTTAGGTGTTAACAAAAATGTAGAAACTGAGGAATAGAATTGTTTTGCGGAAGTGAACTATAGGTTTAGGAGCATAAAAGCTCTGATACCATGTTAGAATAAGTAGATATGAGAGTGTGGAGGTGAAGAACACCAAGAACAGAGAGTAAAAAGAGAGATGAATCTGTTAAGACAAGAGAGAGAGTGGAGAAGTATGTTTGTAATTGGGAGAGAGAGAGAGTCACGAAAATGAGGAGTATTTTCTCCTTAATCAGATCTCTTGTTGCTTACAACATATTTAAAGACAGAGAAGAAAGAGAGAGGAAATTAAGAACACACTGGTCCAAAGACTGTATTCTGACCCAACAGCTCTTTTTGCAGTAGATCTGGATTCGAATTCAAACTTAACCATAGTAGCTGGTTAACTCAACCCCAATGGTCTCCCCAAGCTTCTTAAGGTTAAGTTAGGCGACCCCAGACCTCTGCCTTGCCTTGCAATCCAAGCTAGATCATAGATAACACTCGTTAGGTCTGTACGGACAGAAACTATTTTTATTGTCTAGATTATTTCTTCTTCATTCTTTTCCTCTCTTTGGTTCTTCATCTCAATACTTGATCTCCACTAGAGTGGTGCTGATCTTGGTCGTGTACTGCTTCATCTTGGTCATGTACTGATGCTGAAACTGACTTAGTTTCTGCTCCATCTTGATCATGTGCTGATGATGAATCAGTTTCTGGTGTTGATTCATGCTCACTGCCCCCCTCAGGATCAAGATGCACTGTCTCAAAACTTGGTGGTGTTGCTTCCTTGTGCACAACAGCTGGTGGTGATGGAGTGATTCCTAAGCTCTCCATAATGGTTCTCAGGTTGTTTGCCCTATCTGATGGTCCTTGTGAGAGATCTCTTAGGTTTTCCCAGTCCTTCTCATCATAGTACCCTTTTGATTCTACAAACTTGACATCCCTTGAGACCATCACCCTTTTTGAGTCTGGTAGGTAACACTTGTATCCCTTCTGTGTGTGGGAGTACCCAATGAACATGGCTTTGATACTCTTAGGATCAAGCTTGTTCCTCTGCTCACCTGGTATCAACACAAAGCACACACAGCCAAACACACGCAAATGATCGATGGGAGGTTTAGTCTTGTTTAATACCTGAAATGGAGATATGTCTTTGAGGATTTTGGTTGGGATTTTGTTAATAAGGTAGCATGCTGACATCACAGCATCTCCCCAAAATCTCTTTGGGACATTGGTGTGAAACATCATGCTCTTTGCAATCTCCATAAGGTGTCTGTTCTTCCTCTCAGCCACTCCATTTTGTTGTGGTGTGTATGGACAGCTTGTTTGATGAATGATTCAATACTTTGCTAAGTGTTGTTTGAAGGCATTGCTAGTGTATTCTCCCCCATTATCTGACCTAAAAATTTTGATCTTCGAATTGAAATGGTTAGTTACATAGTTTTAGAAGTTAATAAAAGCTTCTAAAACTCTATCTTTACTTTGAATCAGTGTGAGCCAAGTATATTTTGATTTCTCATCTATAAATGTCACAAAGTATTTATGGTTTTCTCTAGAAACACAAGGAGCAGTCCAAACATCAGAATGCACTAGATCAAAACAATTTTCATAAATAGTCATAGATGAAGGAAAAACTGATTTATGATGTTTACCAAGTATACAAGCCTCACAGGTTTCATTTTGCAAAGATAAACTAGGTAACATCAATTTTAAAGCATGAGGGTGGCCTAATCTAGCATGCCATAACACATCATTAGCTAAAACAGAAGCAGAATTAAAGGCATAAGTAGAATCTAATCCAAGCTTGGTATCTTCAAAAAATATAGTTCTCCCTTGCTTACACCTTTGCCCAGCATCTTACTGGTCTTAATATCCTGAAAGCACACATCATTAGGACTAAAAATAACATTGCAATTCAGATCATTAGTTGCTCTCTTAACAGATACAAGGTTAGAAGCAAAGGTAGGCATATAAAAAGCTTGAGTTTCTTTGTTAAACAGATTCAGATTGCCTATTCCTTCTATGGGAATTTGATCACCATTTGCAATCACAACACTTCCTAGGACTGGTTTAATATCACTAATCAGTCTAGCATCCCTAGTCATATGATGAGAAGCCCCTGAATCAATGATCCATGGCCTAGCAGTGTGAGATATATTGTGAATAGAATTTAAAGCATTAATACTTTGGTTACCAGAGTTTGCATTGAGAGCCTTGATCAAGGCCTCAATGTATGACTTGTGGATGTATGCATCCTCATGAGGTGGCTGAGACATGGCATGAGAGGTGGAGGCACCATTGTGTGCTGTGGAGATCAAGGCTCTCCCATCATCTCCCATGCGCATCTGCTCTTGTCCTTTTGCTTCATGGGCTCTAGTCTAGCTGTATTTGTTGGTTGAGGTTGGTCTGAGATGAGGATGGAGGATCCAGCAGTTGGTTTTGGAGTGTCCTTGCTTCTTGCAATGCTCACAAGTTACTGACTTGTCTCCTCCTCCCCTTGGTTTAAAGTAAGCTTTGCTAGCTGATACATTTACCAACTTTTCTGCCTTGTGTGCCATAGAGAGTCCTCCTTTTCCACCACCAAAGAGACCATCTGAGCCTATCTCCTTTTGAAGTTGATCATATACATCATCATAGCTTGGAAGCACCTTGTCTCTCAATATGTGTTTCACCACATCAATGAAGCTTGGGCTGAGTGTGAGAAGTAGACCAAAGATTCTATCTTCCTCACGCCTCACTTCCAGAGTGGCAGGGTCATTGGTGCTTGGTCTTAGCATCTCCAGCTCAGACCACAGATGACTATACTTCTCAAGGTGCTTGGTGAATTCTCCATCTTCTTGTTGTAGGTTGTTGATGGCCTTCTTGACCTCAAAGATTCTGTTGAGGTTAGAAGTATTGCCATACACCCTGTGCAAGGTATCCCACAACTGTTTTGGAGTAGTACAGTGTGAGTAGGAGTCCATAAGGGGACCATCAAGAGAGCTTTGCATGATAGACAGCACCATGAGATCTTCCTGATCCCATTTTCCTTCATCTACCATTACAACCTCCTTGCCATCTTCTCCTTGGGTGATTTTCTTTGGAGCTGTACTTGAAGTGATATGCTCCCAAAGAACTCTTCCCCAAAGGGCTTTCCTTGTCAATCTAGACCAGGTAATGTAGTTTCCTGGTCCCTTGAGTGTGCAGGGAATGTTAACTGGTCTGTAGTTCTCCATCTTCTTCTTAGGCGCCAAAGTGGGTTTTTAAATTTTCCAGGCTGGAACACTAACAAATCACTCTGGAACTGAAATAAATAACGCTTAGAATCAAGATAAACTCTCAAGAAAAGGGAATAGGGACAGAACAGAGTGAGCATAGCCAAGAAAAATTCAAAAGAACTCAAGAACCCAGATTTATTATCCACTGGATAAAAGAAATCTGGAGAGATATTTGTGAAATTGAACCAGAGAATCAAGAGAGACTAAGGAATAGAGTAAGCTTGCGTAAGTAATTGAAGTAATCAGGAGCTTAAAGCTCTGATAGCATGAAAGAAAGTGAAGAACAATGAAGAACAAGATGAAGAACATGAGAGAGAGAGATTAGGGTATCCGAGAGAAAGAGAGAAGTGAAGGAGGAAATGTTTTCCTTGGATTAATTCATTGCTGTGGTTACAATATTTAAAGGCAATACAATCAGAAACAAGACAAAGAGAATAGAATAAAATATGGTACTGCTTGCCAAGGTGAAAGTGATTGGTCTCTGCACTTCTCTCTCCTCAAAGTAGAACATGTGACTTTAACTATTTAAATACTCCCACTTGCCTCTTCTTCTGACCTTGCCAACGGTAGGATTGACTTCTGAGGAGGGTTGAGACGAGTTTGAACTCCCTGCCTTGTCTTCTAAGGTAAGTTAGGTCTTGGGTCTCTTGCTTGCACCTCAAGACTGTACGGAATGGAGTCTACACCAAGGTAACTTCTTTTAAGCTCCTAATGCATCTCTTTCTCCTCAATCTCCATGACTTCATGTCAATACATGTCTTTATGTCAATAGATAATCACCCTGAAGTTGAATCAATATCATAGGAGTTATGATGAAGATGTTATTCCACTTTTAACCGAAGTGATTCTAGTTTACCCTGTTTGGAGATTTGGCAATTTCTTCTTGATTCTAATCAAACCAGAATGAATCAAGATGTAAGAAGCTTTATTTGGACTCATAAATCAGTGGATAATAACCTTGAAGTTGAATCAATATCATATGAGTTATGATGAAGATGTTATTCCACTTTTAACCGAAGTGATTCTAGTTTACCCTGTTTGGAGATTTTTGGCAATTTATTCTTGATACTAATAAAACCAGAATGAATCACGATGTAAGAAGCTTGATTTGGACTCATTAATCAGTGTAGAATCACCCTGGAGTTGAAGCAATATCATTGGACTTATGATGAAGAAGTTATCTCACTTTTAACCGAAGTGATTCCAGTTTGATCTTTTTGGAGATTTGGAAATTTATTCTTGATACTAATAAAAAAAAGAATGAATCACGATGTAAGTGTTAACTTGAAGAGATGAAATGAATCCAAAGGATGAGTTTGGGTGAAGTTTGGGTCTCGTGCAAAAATAGGGCAAGACCTCCGGAGATTGTCTAAGAAGGCTTTAGGAGTGTTTAAAGATGTGCAAAGTTAGGGTCAAGTTCAGGAGGGACTTAGACAGCATTTAGAGACATTTGGGAGGAGATGGTCGACCGTGCAAAAATAGGGCGAACCATACGGACTCGTACGGACCGTGCAAAAATAGGGCGACCCAAAGAAGTTCCCATTCGACCTTTAAAGATGGTTGGGGAGTTTATGCAAAAATAGGGCGAGTGGTACGGACAGGCGGTCCGTACCATCGACCGTGCAAAAATAGGGCGAATGCTTTCCCGGATCAACCTGAAATGAGCTGTGCAAGAGAAGCTTAGTCTGAGCTTGTGGACTTGTGTGGATAAGATCAGGCTGTCATGAGCTGGCGTGAGCTGTAAAGGAGAAGCAACATTGACCATGTATCTAGTCTGATACATGGGAAGGTTCATGGGAGCCTTAGCTTGTCCAATCAAAGACCCAGCCTTCCCTTTGACCAGAACTCTCCTCCAATCATCAAGCATCACTAGGATTCACCCAAACTCCATCCTGGTCGTCCATTACTTCAAGCATTATCAACCATTAGATTTAGGGCTCTGATTTATGTCTTTGTAAAGCCTATATAAAGCTGTGTCATTGTAATTTCGAAATTAAGGGAGTAAGGGGGATTTCCCATCTCCACTTCAGAAATATAAAGCTTAGTGTTCTTGAATCAGTCTCTTTTAGTCTACCCCTTTCTTAATCTATCTATTCTATCCAAATCTCTCTTTAATCTCTGTTTCTGGTTCAAGTAAACATTAAGTGAAACCAAATCCATTATCTTCATCATTTCGAGTTCATCACTGCCTTAGAGGCTTGTTCATCACAGACAAACCAGATCCTCTACACTCTGGAAAATCCAAAATGGTATCAGAGCCAGGTTCCCAAGAACTTGGTTTCAAGCTTCTGCAAAGGTCAAAGCTTTCTCTCATGTTGTTTCAACCTCTACTGAAGATGGTGTTCATCTGGAAAACCCAGAAAGTGTTCTTGAAGCCACATGCTGTCTCATATATCCCGGAAGAAAGAAGAGCCTTGGATCCAGAGGTTATGAAGTGGATTAGCTACCCTCTTCAACAAACCAGTCCAAGCTTGTTCCTATTCAGATCCAGGAAGAAAGGTGAAAGCTTTCACCTTGTTCATGATTGTGGCGACCAAAGTGTGAAGAAAGGTGGGGACTTTAAGCATGGAGAGTCTAAGGGAAGGTCCATGGAGGAAGGAGATGTTGGGTCGCAACCAGTAGCTCCTAGTCTTGCCATGAATCAAAGGTGGTCAAGGAACTAACACTAGTTCCTTGTTTGTAAGAAACCTACTGCCCCTTGAATAAATTTTGATACTTTATAAATTGAATGAGTTGTGTGATGTGTTTGAAACCTGAGGATATGTTTAAAGATTGCTAGATGTAAATGTTTAGAATCTGTCCCAGGATGCTTGATTGAGACTCACTTGATTGAATGAGATTTTAAAATGCTTACTTAAGTTCTAAATGATGATTGACATGATATTAGATAATATGTTCTGAATTTGCTTGCATACATGAATAGAAACTTGTTAAAGTAAAACATTTGGGTCTTGTATTTGAAAATGGTAATGATGCTTAGTCTCTGTTCTAAATGAATGCTTTTCTAGGATGATAGATAGTTGTATCTAATCCAGATTGCATTCATGAATAGAATAGGTTAAGGCTGTTGCATTCTATTGTCATGGTTACTACCTTAAGGTTGAGACATCTAGACTTAAGTCAAATGGTCGTTTAAGGCAGGAAAGGATTGCCTATTTGCTTGGGATAGTTCCTGTTGTGTTCATCCATAGCATTTAGAGAGTGGAAAGCTTGCGTTAGATGGATATTAATGATAATAAGAATTTGTCTAAGTGCAAAGCTTGTGACATTGGAGATCAAACTTGATAATTAGTCAATGTTTGATCCCAATGCAAGTGTGTCTTATCTTATCTGGAGTTTGACACTACAAGAAAAATGGCCTTTTGTAGCGTAAGGAAAAAGCTATTATTTGCCTTTGTTAGCGTTATTGAAACCGCTATGACTGCCCGAGCTATAATAGGTCCCCCCTATATTATAGAACTTTTTTAAATGCTATTGTAGTTTTACATTATGATAGCGTTTTTTTTTGGATTGCTATTACTGAGTGATATTTATAATAGCATGTATATAGGATGCTATATATTCTATACAATAGCAAGTTTTAGAAGTTATTATATATATTTTTATCGCACAATTTACCATTGTGGTTTGTAATATGATAGCAATTTTGGTAATGCTATATTTTCGATATCGTAGCAGTCTTTTTGTGCCATAAATTTGTTGTTATTTATGTAACCTGTTCCTATTCGATTAATCTTATAACCTGCCACATTCATTGGTGCATACACAAGTTCCAAAATACAAAGTGTCAATCCAAACTAGAACACAACAACATCCAAGTAGAGTGAGTAGAGTAGTACATTACACATGATAGTCGTCTTAACACAAGATCACTTTCTCCTTTGGCCATGCAATGCATGAGCCAATTGCATCTCCCAAACACTCGATCTCAGAAGATTGACGCCAAACCTCTGCGAAAGTCACCTTCACCACATCAATCCAAACTTTAACTGCATTTGGTCCCAATGGAACAAAGTGAACAGTCTGTTCTGGGTTGTCTGATGCCCAACGTCCTTCTGCAACCACCTGCTTGTTCCCCCCAATGGACATCAACTTGCACTTCTGGTTCTCTTTGGGACCAGCATCACTTTGACAATGACGCTACAATGTATTCAAGACAAACCATTTTATGTCAATGAAATATATAACAACAAACAAACAATTATGACGAACTTTACCAGAGATCTTCGAAGAAGAGGAGATGCAGCTTGAGTTTTCTTCGGACTAGCTTTTGTAGGTTGGTGCACTGGAGACTTAGAAACTGGTGACGAAGCAGAAAATGTGTGCCCTGGAGATTTGCTTGTAGCAGTCGATGTTTTAGGAGATGTGGGGCGTGTTGAATTTGTAGTGTTTTCAAACACACACTTACTTGCAGGCCATTCTACAAAGTGCTTAACAGAGTCCCGAAGGTATGTCATTTCTGGACTAGGCCTCCACAGAAATGTGTCAGGATCATGCACCACATCTAAAAATACTTTCACTGCATTTGGTCCAAGAGGGAGACGATCAACCATGCTTTTGGTTCTTGACACTGCCAACGGCCTTCAGCAACAACATCATCAGTAGTTGTCCAAGTTGATAGGAGTTTGCATTTGTTGACAGAATACGTCGTTGGGCTCTAGCAGACACAAGCATATGTTAATGATCACAACAACTCAGACAAAAAACAACAAAGTAATCTGTAAAAAACTTGCTTCTTGATTACTCATCTTACCCTAAGAGGAATGTCTTCAGAATATATCGCCTGGTCTGAAATAATGCAGTTATTTGCAGGCCACACAACCATCTCGCCAATCGCTTGCTCAACAATACACATACCGGTTCCAGGCCTCCATAAAAAAGCATCGGACTTGATTGCAGTTTCGACCATTACATTAATAGCAAGAGGACCTAAGGGGATGTCATTCACAAAGTCTTCCGGTTCAGATGAAATAACACGACCCTCAGCAACGTTTTCATCAGAACCAGACCAATCAACCAACACACACTTAAGGTGTGCGCTTTTGTTAACACTCTACATAAATATATTTTAAAACATGTCAGTGAATTACTTACTTCACAATTACTAACCAAATATTATGAAGATATAAATTACTTACTCTTGCTCTTGCAGTAGCTGAGTTTTCACCTATCTCGGGTTCTTGCTGTAACATAAATGCATGTAAATAATCAGCTCATAACTAACTTCCAAGAATATAAACATGCTTAGTATAACTAACCTGTCTCTTAATCCTAGCAAGTTCAGATTGCAACTCGTTAACCTGGTTAAGCAAACCAAGGTGCTTATCTTCCATTTCAGCCATAAATTGTTTCTTCACTTGAAAACAAGCTAACTTCGTCTTCCCAATGTTTCTTCCCATCGCCCTCAAGTGACCAGGATTGTCAGGTCCTAATAGTACTGAAAGTGGATCCACACTAAGGTTTGTTGAATTAGAATTAGCACCATTATCAACGATCTCAGCTGCTTTTTTCTGTTAACATAAAATATGTTACTAAGCATATAGTAATATCTTTGAAGCACCAAATAAAACTACTTACAAACTTATCCGCAGCTATCATATTGACTGGTGTTCCATCTTTTTTTGTACGTGACTTGACCCACACTTTAAGCCTACTCACTTTCGATACTCCACCACTCTCTTGTTTCTGATGAAAACATCACATCAGATGTGACAAAGGTGGTAAGTAAAGAAAAAATAAATAGATAAGGTGAAGAAATGTACCATATCTTCCGCTAGCCTAACCATTCCTCTACGGCTACAAGTGTGAGGAATTTGTTTGCTCCTCCTCTCCTTGTATTTATCACTCACTACCTTAAAGTCTTGACTGGTTTTGCACTTGACAAATTTTCGCCATTCAACTGGATTAACATTCTTTGGTCTCAGAATCATCCTCTCTTGGTTAGTAGATTTGCCCCTTATCTGCGTGACAAGTCTTGATTTTGAGGCCCTCCATAAACATCCCATTTGCTTCAACACAGCATTCTTCTGATACTCTTCATCAAGCTCAAACCTTGCCTACAATCACAAATATACCAAATGAATTACATATATCGATACAAAGCCAGCAAATGTGAAAATGTAATAGGAGAAAGTCACCTGAACAGATTTCCATAGAACAGTTTTAACTTCCTCACTGATTTTTCTCCAATCATCAATTGTGACAGGTACATGCTCCCGCACTAGTGGACCTAAGTATGAAGACAATTTCACTGATCCTTCACCAACAGGATCTCCAAAATCATTGAACTCCACTCTTTCTCTAGCATTTGGATCTCTGGCGATGTGCTTCATCTTGGTTGGTCCTCGGTGTCTTTCTTGGTGACCTTACTAGTAGGCGCATTCTTTTTCGTTCCTATAGCCTTTGGACGACCCATTTAATTCACCTGAAACAAATTACAAATTATTTAGTACAAGATACAAAAAGGAATATGAAACTATATCAGTCATCACCAAAAAAAGAACACACAAAAGTTAAGCATCAAACAAGACACATATCACAGAAGACATCACTAAAGCACACAAAACAGTCAAGCATCAAAGAAGACACATATCACATGCATGACACATATATGCCTTCACAATCAACTCGGGCATTCTGAGCTTCATCTATATCAACATCCATATCAATGATTGATGGCAATGGTCCAATACCTGTGTTGACATCTTCTTCTTCTGTTTCATTGTATCTTCTTGATTGACCTCTTAAGACAACATACCAGCTGGATGTATCATCCTTCCTTGAGTAAAACACTTGTTTTGCCTGAGAAGCTAATATGTATGGATCCCTATTAAAGGAAACTTGACACTGATTCAAATTAACAAGTGTGTAACCATCTTCCACCTTAACTCTGTTTCCTCGTACTGCCCATTGACACCTGAATAGAGGGACATAAAAGACATTATAGTCCAACAAGATAATCTCTGTAACTCTCCCATAGTATGATACCAAATCCACAACTTGTGAAGTGTCTTTTGCACTCGCTCTACACATTGCAGTAGCCTCATAAAATACTCCACTGTTTTGGCTCAGCCTCTCAACTGAGTGTGTGTGAAAGCGCTGTCCGTTCACTATGTAGCCTGTATATGACCTTGCACTACTACATGGACCATATGCCAACCATTTAAGAGTCTCTACATGTGTTTCCAAATCCACTTTTATCTAGCAAAAAGTATAAGCAATTGTTAGAATAGAAGAACAATTAATTAAGAAAACAGAACAATTTTTATAAACTTGCCTACTCTTTTAACCAAGAAGCAAATTCAGGGTATGTGTACTCCACAAATATGTTGCATCACGTCTGCATCTTGCATTTGTGTCTTGAAGAAACTGTAGATGCATGCTTGTGACACAAAAAAAAAAGTTTCAGTTGATAAGTAGCTTATAGATGCGAAGTTAAAAAAAATGCAGTCACTTACTCAACATAAGGCTCAACAACAGATGTGTTCTGTAGGACAGCAAGGTGGGCTGTTTTCTTCTTCATTTCAGACAGATTAATTGATCTCGGTGCCGATATTGGAAGTCCCTCTAGGATTGTCTGGCTCTCATAGTCAGTATTCCTATCTAATTTCTCCTCCACATTGGTTGTCTTTTTAAGAAACGCACTACAGAACCGCATGCACTCTTCTGCAAGGTAGGACTCAGCAATACAACCCTCTGGCCTCGCAGTGTTTCTAACATAGTCTTTCAGGATCTTCATGTGCCTACATAGAGTAAACAAAAGTCTTAGTCACAGTCTAGAGATTGTAAAATTTAAATATAGTATAAGTTACCTCTCAAATGGATACATCCATCGAAAGTGGACTGGACCACCTAGCCTAGCTTTCCTTCCAAGATGAACTGTCAAATGAACCATTATGTCGAAGAAGCTTGGAGGAAAAAATCTCTCAAACATACAGAGAGTTTCCACAACTTCTGCTTCCATTTTTAAAATCTGCTCTACATCTATAACTCGCTGGCATAACCGGTTGAAGAATACACACATCCATAATATTGCAAGTCTCGGACCTTTAGGTAATAATCCTCTAACTGTAACCGGGAGTAACTGTTGCATCAGCACATGATAATCGTGTGATTTGAGACCTGATACCTTACACTCTTCTACTGAAACACCCCTAGATATGTTTGAACAATATCCATCAGGTCCTTTAAAATCAAAAAGTCGCTTGCAGAATATTTTCTTCTCACTCTTCGACAAAGACCAAGGTGCTGCTGGCAGGTAAGTTCTTTTCCCTTTGGCCCTCGGGTGCAGATCCTTTCTAATACCAAGATGTTCCAGATCCTTACGTGTATTGAGACCATCCTTCGAATTCCCACAGTGAAGTAACGTTGAGACAATGCTCTTTGCCACATTTCGCTCTATGTGCATTACATCCAAATTATGCCTCACGGGTAGTTCCTAAATATCAATACAAAAGAAGCAAAATCAAAATTATCAATCAAAACTGTGAGATTCTTAAAGATAATAATATACAAAGAATATTATGTGTTCCATATAAGACTCACCTCCCAATAAGGAAGTTGGAAGAAGATTGACCTTTTTTTCCATCTTGACAACTCCTCCTCATCAACTTCATCTTCTTCCTCTGCCTCAGATTCACTAGAAACGTCCCCAATATCACAGTCTTCTTCAACACTCACTGTCCTTTTCCTCTTCGTTCTAGCTTCTCTAAAATTCCCAAAGTTGTTAACAAAGTTCTTCAGGTTATTGGAAATGTCATGACCAGAAAGTATCCTTGACTTTCTCCCATGTTCAGCGTGTCCATCAAACCAAGCCTTCTTCGACCTATATCTATGTGTTGGTGGGAGACCCTTTCTATGAGACATATACACATGCTTCCTACAGAACTTCAGCCACATACTATCAGTGTGTTTCCCGCACACTGGACAACCCATTTTTCCTTTCACTTTGCATCCAGCTAGATTTCCATAGGCTGGGAAATCACTAATAGTCCAGAGCAGCATTGCCTTCATAGTAAATGCAGACTTACTCACAACATCATATGTTGACTCTCCTTTGCTCCACAACTGATTTAAATCCTCTATTAATGGCTCTAAGTAGACATCAATACTATTACCAGGCTGTTGTGGACCAGGAATGAGCAGTGTTAGCATGATATTCTCCTTCTTCATACATAGGTTAGGAGGCAAATTGTAGTTAACTAACAGCACAGGCCAACAACTGTACTTACTGCTCTGTATGTTGAAAGGATTAAATCCATCTGTAGAGAGTCCCAGCCGTATATTTCTTTCCTCAGCAGCAAATGTGGGATACTTGTCATTCATCTGTTTCCATGTCACAGAATCCACGGGATGCCTTATTTTTCCATCGCTGCTTTTGTTAGTAGAATGCCACCTTAGGTTTCTGGCCATTTCTTCACACCTAAACATCTTCTTCAGCCGTGGAATTATTGGAAAGTATCTTAATACTTTCTGTGGGACACCTTTCTTGATCTCACCAGTGTGCTGGTTAATCTTCCATCTTGAGGCCTCACATTTAGGACAACTGTCGAGCTTCTTCAACTTCTTTCTGAACAGGCAGCAATCATTAACACACGCATGAATCTTCTCATAGCCCATATCAAAAGACTTCAAAAACTTCTTAACTTCGTACAGTGATGTATGCAACACGTTATCCTCTGGTAACATCTCCGGCAGCGTCTCAAGAAGATCATCAAAGCTCTTGTCAGACCAGCCATTCTTAGTCTTCAGCCTAAAAAATGACACGATGGCTGATAACTTGCTATGGTTTGCACAGCTTGGATATAATGGGGTTTCAGCATCTGCAATCTTTGCCAAGAACTCATCTTCTTTCATGTCTTCTCCCTCTGCCATCTCACAGAAGTCACATTCTGTAGCTAACTCTTCATCTAAATTCTCCACAGCTCTGTACAACCCAACAATCTCTTCGTTCTACTGCTTCTCTTTCATATCGCCTTCAGCCACAGAGTATACTTCTCCATGATGATACCAGTCCTTACGCTGCTTGTACACCTCATCCATTCCCCTTCTAACCAGATGATCAACTATATATGTAGCTGAATGCCGATCTACATTCCGACAGTCTGTGCAAGGGCAGATAATGAACTTATCACCTCCATCACCCGCAGACACAGCTTGGACAAAGTCCCATGCACCCTTCTCATAAGCAGGATCAACTCTGCAGTTATAACATAACAAAACAGAACAATTCATTAAACACTCAAATCCCCTACTGAGTACTGACATGGATCAATATATGTTGATTTCTTACCTTGACAGATGAACCCACGCCTTCTCCAACATTGTTTGATCTATACTTCTTTAAAACCATTAGAACGAGTAAAATGGTCAAAGAAAACACAAATTCTAAATAACCAACAAGTAAAATGGTCACAGAAAATAGAAACTGTGTGAAGCTAAAATCTCAAAAAATCACAGAAAATAAAAACACTCAGTAAAGTAGCCAACGAGAGTCAAACAAATGAGAATGATGTTATGACTAAGAAAAGAGTAAAACAAATCAGAAGCATGTAATGACTAAGCCGAGACTAAAACAAACCATAAACATGTAGTAAAGCCACGAGAATTAAACAATTTCAATCAGAATCAAACATATCAGAATCAAACATATTAGAATAAAAGAAATGAGAATCAAGGGAAACTGAGATATCGAAGAAAATAAACCTCTTCGGTTTGAATACGAGGTTCAATCCTCTTCAAATCAACTTGAGCTGGAGAGTACGAAATCGAGCTTCAAGGTGTCGACGGAGAGTTTCGGTTGTGGGAGAAAGGGGTTAGGGTTTTTTCGATAGAGAGAGAGAGAGAGATGGAGAGTATCAAAAGTTACAGAACACGAAATCGAGTTCAAGGTGTCGACGGAGAGATTCAGGTGTGGGAGAAAGGGGTTAGGGTTTTCTCGAGTGAGAGAGAGAGTTACTCAATTTTTTTTTTTAATTTACTTGTCAAAAACCATTTTTTTTATCCTTATGTAGCCTAAGTGTTACAGTTAGGAGGGAATCGATTTAGTATTTCGCGGTTCTCAAAATTTCACTAAGTATAAGCGGTACGCGTGCTTTTCTATTCCCGCTTTGTAAATTTTTACGACATCATTAAGTTAATGCTATGAATATGTCCCGAAATCAAAAATATTATCTATCATAGCAGTTTGAAAATCCGTGCTATCCCAATATGCTATTAAATGCCATTTTTCTTGTAGTGTGAGTGTTGTTTCAGGTTCACAAGGAGTGTCACTTTTTCAGCATCTATCCAGAACAAAGAGGAAGGCTTGCCCATTGCTGAGGCAGTGAAGAGTTGTTGGTGCTTGTGCATGAAGCCATTAGACTTAAGCGCAGCTGTTGGGAGTGATGTGCTCCTGGTTCAGTGAAGATACACAAGGCAAGGTCATCACTGAAGCTTGAGGAGGCCTGTGACCTGAGGGTACTTGAAGCTGAAGACATGAAGGTGGATCAGTGACTTAAGCGTAGCTGTTGGGGTGGTGTGCTCCTGGTTTTGATGCTCATTGAGGCTCACTTTCAAGCTTGAACCTAGACTCAATTCAAGCTTGAGGTGGGGACTTGAGTTAGCTACCTGATGATCTAAAGTTCAAGACCTGGTTCCTCCTCACCATTGCACCAGTAATAGAAGATGGAGTCATCCGGGTTCAGACATCGGCAAGTCTAGACAAAAGAAGTGTTCAGAGCACGCTTGGCTGTGTGAAGAATAAGGTTACTCTACAATGCGGCTTCTGAAGTGAGGTGGTTTAAGAGATAGCTGAGGCATCTACCAGCATTCCATTCAAGGTGGCAAGATCAGAAAGGAGTGGGCAGTGGTGTGTTGATCAAGATCATGAAGCTGTCATCCATTCAGTCCCAAGATTGAGGGGGAGTATTAAGAAGCTTCAATGATCTGTGAAGATGGAGTCCTTGGTGGTTATTCAAGAAGAAGAAGAAACCAAGGCTGAGAATGAAGATGGTACTCAATGGGGTTTGTATTTGGGTAATCCGAGCACTTAAACCCGACAGACGGTTGGGTGAAAGGGGGAGAGACCAAGATCAGTGTGAGATGAGCTAGAAGAGCTCAAGAAGACTTTGTGATGTGCAAGGAATGTTGGATGAGACTTGCATCATAGTGAGGGCCATGATCTAGGGTCTTTGTGTCCATCACAATGATCGAAGACGCAAAGACCCACTGGCCAATCCCTAGGCCTTGAGGACTTTACTCGTTTTCCCTCATCAAGGTTTTATCCCAAAGGGTTTTCTTTGGTGAGGTTTTTAATGAGGAAGCTCTTCAAGGTTCCAAGCTTGACTTAGGATCACTAGAGTCAAGCTTGAGGGGGAGTGTTAACTTGAAGAGATGAAATGAAGCCAAAGGATGAGTTTGGGTAAAGTTTGGGTCTCGTGCAAAAATAGGGCAAGACCTCCGGAGATTGTCTAAGAAGGCTTTAGGTGTGTTTAAAGATGTGCAAAGTTAGGGTCAAGTCCAGGAGGGACTTAGGGGCTGACTGGTGTAACCGCAGCGGTTGCGGCTGCGGTTGCGGGCGTTTGCGGATGCGGGTAGTTACGGTTTTATGCGTTATTAAGAGATTTGGACGATTGGTAAAACAGTTAAAAATTGTTGCGTTTGCGGGATACTTATGACTGGTTAACCACCAAATATAGCAGTTGTTAAATATAAATGAACAATATTTATATTTTATATAATTATAAAAATACTGAAAATCATATTATTATAATAAATATAAAAATTATATTTATAAAATTATACTACTAATTTTAATAAAAAATATAGAAATATTTTTCTTTAAAGTTTTATAAAACAAAATTAAAATATAATATATATAAATTAGTATTTCTATTATTTCAATTTAAAATTTTAATTGAATATTTTTTTATTTTTTATTTATATAGTTTTTTGAAAAAGAAAAAAAATTTACCCTCGCGCTACCACCCGCAACAGCAAACGCTAGCTGGAACCAGCTTTTGAATTTTAGAGGTTTATAGCGGTTTGAAGCGATTTGTAGCGTTTTGTATGATTGTTACAAAATGCCAACAACCGCTACCAACCGCAAAAGCTGCGTTTGCGGGTCGTAGCGCGAAAACCAGTCACGCCCTTAGACACCATTTAGAGACATTTGGGAGGAGATGGTCGACCGTGCAAAAATAGGGCGAACCGTACGGACTCGTACGAACCGTGCAAAAATAGGGCGGCCCAAAGAAGTTCCCGTTCGACCTTTAAAGATGGTTGGGAAGTTTGTGCAAAAATTGGGCGAGTGGTACGGACAGGAGGTCTGTACCATCGACCGTGCAAAAATAGGGCGAATACTTTCCCCGATCAACCTGAAATGAAGCTGTGCAAGAGAAACTTAGTCTGAGCTTGTGGACGTGTGTGGATAAGATCAGGCTGTCATGAGCTGGCGTGAGCTGTAAAGGAGAAGCAACATTGACCATGTATCTGGTCTGATACATGAGAAGGTTCATGGGAGCCTTAGCTTGTACAATCAAAGGCCCAGCCTTCCCTTTGACCAGAACTCTCCTCCAATCATCAAGCATCACTAGGATTCACCCAAACTCCATCCTGGTCGTCCATTACTTCAAGCATTATCAAACATTAGATTTAGGGCTCTGATTTATGTCTTTGTAAAGCCTATATAGGGCTGTGTCATTGTAATTTCGAAATTAAGGGAGTAAGGGGGATTTCCCCTCTCTACTTCAAAAATATAAAGCTTAGTGTTCTTGAATCAGTCTCTTTTAGTCTACCCCTTTCTTAATCTATATATTCAATCCAAATCTCTCTTTAATCTATGTTTCTGGTTCAAGTAAACATTAAGTGAAACCAAATCCATTCTCTTCATCATTTCGAGTTCATCACTGCCTTAGAGGCTTGTTCATCACACACAAACCAGATCCTCTACACTCTGGAAAATCCAAAAGTAATAAGCTTGATTTGGACTCATTAACCAGTGTAGAATCACCCTGAAGATGAATCAAGATCATAGGAGTTATGATGAAGAAGTTATCCCACTTTTAACCGAAGTGATTCCAGTATACCTATTTGGAGATTTGGCAATTTCTTCTTGATTCTAATCAAACCAGAATGAATCAAGATGTAAGAAGCTTTATTTGGACTCATAAATCAGTGTAGAATCATCCAGAAATTGAATCAATATCATTGGAGTTATGATGAAGAAGTTATCCCACTTTTCACCGAAGTGATTCCAGTTTGCCCTGTTTGGAGAGTTGGCAATTTTTTCTTGATACTAATAAAACCAGAATAAATCATGATTTAAGAAGCTTGATTTGGACTCAAAATTCAGTTTAGAATCATCTGAATTTGAATCAAGATCATAGGAGTTATGATGAAGAAGTTATCCCACTTTTAACCGAAGTAACTCCAGTTTACCCTGTTTGGAGATTTGGCAATTTCTTCTTGATTCTAATCAAAACAGAATGAATAAAGATGTAAGAAGCTTTATTTGGACTCATAAATCAGTTGATAATCACCCTGTAGTTGAATCAATATCATTGGAGTTATGATGAAGAAGTTATCCCACTTTTAACCGAAGTGATTCCAGTTTACCCTATTTGGAGAGTTGGCAATTTCTTCTTGATACTAATAAAACCAGAATGAATCAAGATGTAAGAATCTTGATATGGACTCATAAATCAGTGTATAATCACCCTGAAGTTGAATCAAGATCATAGGAATTATGATGAAGAAGTTATCCCACTTTTAACCGAAATGACTCCAGTTTACCCTGTTCGGAGATTTGGCAATTTCTTCTTGATTCTAATCAAACCATAATGAATCAAGATGTAAGAAGCTTTATTTGGACTCATAAATAAGTGGATAATAACCCTGAAGTTGAATCAATATCATAGAAGTTATGATGAAGATGTTATTCCACTTTTAACCGAAGTGATTCTAGTTTATCCTGTTTGGAGATTTGGCAATTTCTTCTTGATTCTAATCAAACCAAAATGAATCAAGATGTAAGAATCTTTATTTAGACTCATAAATCAGTGTAGAATCATCCTGAATTTGAATCAATATCATTGGACTTATGATGAAGAAGTTATCCCACTTTTAACCGAAGTGATTCCAGTTTGCCCTATTTGGAGATTTGACAATTTCTTCTTGATACTAATAAAACCAGAATGAATCACGATGTAAGAAGCTTGATTAGGAATCATAAATCAGTGTAGAACCACCCTGAAGTTGAAGCAAGATCATAGGAGTTATGATGAAGAATTTATCCCACTTTTAACCGAAATGACTCCAGTTTACCCTGTTTGGAGATTTGGCAATTTCTTCTTGATTCTAATCAAACCAGAATGAATCAAGATCTAAGAAGATTTATTTTGACTCATAAATAAGTGGATAATCACCCTGAAGTTGAATCAATATCATAGGAGTTATGATGAAGATGTTATTCCACTTTTATCCGAAGTGATTCCAGTTTACCCTGTTTGGAGATTTGGCAATTTCTTGTTGATACTAATCAAAACAGAATGAATCAAGATGTAAGAATCTTGATCTGGACTCATAAATCAGTGTAGAATCACCCTGAAGTTGAATCAAGATCATAGGAATTGTGATGAAGAAGTTATCCCACTTTTAACCGAAGTGACTCCAGTTTACCCTGTTCGGAGATTTGGCAATTTCTTCTTGATTCTAATCAAACCAGAATGAATAAAGATGTAAGAATCTTTATTTGGACTCAAAAATAAGTGGATAATCACCCTGAAGTTGAATCAATATCGTAGGAGTTATGATGAAGATGTTATTCCACTTTTAACCGAAGTGATTCTAGTTTACCCTATTTGGAGATTTGGCAATTTCTTCTTGATTCTAATCAAACCAGAATGAATAAAGATGTAAGAATCTTGATTTAGACTCATAAATCAGTGTAGAATCATCCTGAAGTTGAATCAATATCATTGGACTTATGATGAAGAAGTTATCCCACTTTTAACCGAAGTGATTCCGGTTTGCCTTATTTGGAGATTTGGCAATTTCTTTTTGATACTAATAAAACCAGAATGAATCACGATGTAAGAAGCTTGATTTGGACTCATAAATTAGAGTAGAACCACCCTGAAGTTGAAGCAAGATCATAGGAGTTATGATGAAGAATTTATCCCACTTTTAACCAAAGTGACTCCAGTTTACCCTGTTTGGAGATTTGGCAATTTCTTCTTGATTCTAATCAAACCAGAATGAATCAAGATGTAAGAAGCATTATTTGGACTCATAAATCAGCGAATAATCACCATGAAGTTGAATCAATATCATAGGAGTTATTTTGAAGATGTTATTCCAATTTTAACCGAAGTGATTCCAATTTACCCTTTTTGGAGATTTGGCAATTTCTTCTTGATTCTAATCATACCAGAATGAATATATATGTAAGAATCTTGATTTGGACTCATAAATCAGTGTAGAATCATACTGAAGTTGAATTAATATCATTGGACTTATGATGAAGAAGTTATCCCACTTTTAACCGAAGTGATTCCAGTTTGTCCAATTTGGAGATTTGACAATTTATTCTTGATACTAATAAAACCAGAATGAATCACTATGTAAGAATCTTGATTTGGACTCATTAATCAGTGTAGAATCACCCTGAAGTTGAATCAAGATCATAGGAGTTATGTGGAAGAAGTTATCCCACTTTTAACCGAAGTGACTCCAGTTTCCACTGTTTGGAGATTTGGCAATTTCTTCTTGATTCTAATCAAACCAGAATGAATCAAGATGTAAGAAGCTTTATTTGGACTCATAAATCAGTGAATCATCACCCTGAAGTTGAATCAATATCATAGGAGTTATTTTGAAGATGTTATTCCAATTTTAACCGAAGTGATTCCAGTTTACCCTGTTTGGAGATTTGGCAATTTCTTCTTGATTCTAATCAAACCAGAATGAATATAGATGTAAGAATCATGATTTAGACTCATAAATCAGTGTAGAATCATCCTGAAGTTGAATTAATATCATTGGACTTATTATGAAGAAGTTATCCCACTTTTAACCGAAGTGATTCCAGTTTGTCCTATTTGGAGATTTGATAATTTATTCTTGATACTAATAAAACCAGAATGAATCACGATGTAAGAAGCTTGATTTGGACTCATTAATCAGTGTAGAATCACCCTGAAGTTGAATCAAGATCATAGGAGTTATGATGAAGAAGTTATCCCACTTTTAACCGAAGTGACTCCAGTTTACCCTGTTTGGAGATATGGTAATTTCTTCTTGATTCTAATCAAACCAGAATGAATCAAGATGTAAGAATCTTGATTTGGACTCATAAATCAGTGGATAATCATCCTGAAGTTGAATCAATATCATAGGAGTTATGATGAAGATGTTATTCCACTTTTAACCAAAGTGATTCCATTTTACCCTGTTTGGAGATTTGGCAATTTCTTCTTTATTCAAATCAAACCAGAATGAATAAAGATATAAGAATCTTGATTTGGACTCATAAATCAGTTTATAATCACCCTGAAGTTGAATCAATATCATAGGAGTTATGATGAAGAATTTATCCCACTTTTGACCGAAGTGACTCCAGTTTACCCTGTTTGGAGATTTGGCAATTTTTTCTTGATACTAACAAAAACAGAATGAATCAAGATGTAAGAATCTTGATCTGGACTCATAAATCAGTGTATAATAACCCTGAAGTTGAATCAAGATCATAGGAATTATGATGAAGAAGTTATCCCACTTTTAACCGAAGTGACTCCAGTTTATCCTGTTCGGAGATTTGGCAATTTCTTCTTGATTCTAATCAAACCAGAATGAATAAAGATGTAATAAGCTTTATTTGGACTCATAAATAAGTGGATAATCACCCTGAAGTTGAATCAATATCATAGGAGTTATGATGAAGATGTTATTCCACTTTTAACCGAAGTGATTCCAGTTTACCCTATTTTGAGATTTGGCAATTTTTTCTTGATTCTAATAAAAGCAGAATGAATCAAGATGTAATAATCTTTATTTAGACTCATAAATCAGTGTAGAATCATCTTGAAGTTGAATCAATATCATTGGACTTATGATGAAGAAGTTATCCCACTTTTAACCGAAGTGATTCCAGTTTGCCTTATTTAGAGATTTGGCAATTTCTTCTTGATACTAATAAAACCAGAATGAATCACGATGTAAGAAGCTTGATTTGGACTCATAAACTAGAGTAGAACCTCCCTGAAGTTGAAGCAAGATCATAGGAATTATGATGAAGAATTTATCCCACTTTTAACCAAAGTGACTCCAGTTTACCCTGTTTGGAGATTTGGCAATTTCTTCTTGATTCTAATCAAACCAGAATGAATCAAGATGTAAGGAGAATTATTTGGACTCATAAATCAGCGAATAATCACCATGAAGTTAAATCAATATCATAGGAGTTATTTTGAAGATGTTATTCCAATTTTAACCGAAGTGATTCCAGTTTACCCTGTTTGGAGATTTGGCAATTTCTTCTTGATTCAAATCAAACCAGAATGAATATAGATGTAAGAATCTTGATTTGGACTCATAAATCAGTGTAGAATCATACTGAAGTTGAATTAATATCATTGGACTTATGATGAAGAAGTTATCCCACTTTTAACCGAAGTGATTCCAGTTTGTCCTATTTGGAGATTTGACAATTTATTCTTGATACTAATAAAACCAGAATGAATCACGATGTAAGAAGCTTGATTTCGACTCATTAATCAGTGTAGAATCACCCTGAAGTTGAATCAAGATCATAGGAGTTATGATGAAGAAGTTATCCCACTTTTAACCGAAGTGACTCCAGTTTCCACTGTTTGGAGATTTGGCAATTTCTTCTTGATTCTAATCAAACCAGAATGAATCAAGATGTAAGAAGCTTTATTTGGACTCATAAATCAGTGAATCATTACCCTGAAGTTGAATCAATATCATAGGAGTTATTTTGAAGATGTTATTCCAATTTTAACCGAAGTGATTCCAGTTTACCCTGTTTGGAGATTTGGTAATTTCTTCTTGATTCTAATCAAACTAGAATGAATATAAATGTAAGAATCTTGATTTAGACTCATAAATCAGTGTAGAATCATCCTGAAGTTGAATTAATATCATTGGACTTATGATGAAGAAGTTATCCCACTTTTAACCGAAGTGATTCCAGTTTGTCCTATTTGGAGATTTGACAATTTATTCTTGATACTAATAAAACCAGAATGAATCACGATGTAAGAAGCTTGATTTGGACTCATAAATCAGTGTAGAATCACTCTGAAGTTGAATCAAGATCATAGGAGTTATGATGAAGAAGTTATCCCAATTTTAACCAAAGTGACTCCAGTTTACCCTGTTTGGAGATTTGGTAATTTATTCTTGATTCTAATCAACCCAGAATGAATCAAGATGTAAGAATCTTGATTTGGACTCATAAATCAGTGGATAATCATCCTGAAGTTGAATCAATATCATTTGACTTATGATGAAGATGTTATTCCACTTTTAACCGAAGTTATTCCATTTTACCCTGTTTGGAGATTTGGCAATTTCTTCTTGATTCAAATCAAATCAGAACGAATAAAGATGTAAGAATCTTGATTTGGACTCATAAATCAGTTTATAATCACCCTGAAGTTGAATCAATATCATAGGAGTTATGATGAAGAATTTATCCCACTTTTAACCGAAGTGACTCCAGTTTACCCTGTTTGGAGATTTGGCAATTTCTTCTTCATTCTAATCAAACCAGAATGAATCAAGATGTAAGAAGCTTTATTTGGACTCATAAATCTGTGGATAATCACCCTGAAGTTGAATCAATATTATAGGAGTTATGATGAAGATGTTATTCCACTTTTAACCAAAGTGATTCCAGTTTACCCTGTTTTGAGATTTGGGAATTTCTTCTTGATTATAATCAAACCAGAATAAATAAAGATGTAAGAATCTTGATTTGGCCTCATAAATCAGTTTAGAATTAACCTGAAGTTGAATCAATATAATTGGACTTATGATGAAGAAGTTATCGCACTTTTAACCGAAGTTAACCCTGTTTGGAGATTTGCCAATTTATTCTTGATACTAATAAAACCAGAATGAATCATGATGTAAGAATCTTTATTTGTACTCATTAATCAGTGTAGAATCACCCTGGAGTTGAATCAATATCATTGGAGTTATGATGAAGAAGTTATCCCACTTTTAACCGAAGTGATTCCAGTTTACCCTCTTTGGAGATTTGGCAATTTCTTCTTGATACAAATAAAACCAGAATGAATCACGATGTAAGAATCTTGATTTGTACTCATAAATCTGTTTAGAATCACCCTGAAGTTGAATCAAGAGCATAGGAGTTATGATGAAGAAGTTATCTCACTTTTAACCGAAGTGATTCCAGTTTACCCTGTTTGGAGATTTGGCAATTTCTTCTTGGTTCTAATCAAACCAGAATGAATCTAGATGTAAGAAGCTTGTTGGACTCATAAATCAGTATAGAATCATCCTGAAGTTGAATCAATATCATTGGAGTTATGATGAAGAAGTTATCCTACTTTTAACCGAAGTGATTCCCGTTTGCCCTATTTGGAGATTTGGCAATTTCTTCTTGATATTAATAAAATCAGAATGAATCACAATGTAAGAAGCTTGATTTGGACTCATAAATCAGTGTAGAACCACCCTGAAGGTGAAGCAAGATCATAGGAGTTATGATGAAGAAGTTATCCCACTTTTAACCGAAGTGACTCCAGTTTACCATGTTAGGAGATTTGGCAACTTCTTCTTGATTCTAATAAAACAAGAATGATTCAAGATGTAAGAAGCTTTATTTGGACTCATAAATCAGTGTAGAATCACTCTGGAGTTGAATCATATCATTGGACTTATGATGAAGAAGTTATCCCACTTTTAACCAAAGTGATTCCAGTTTACCCTGTTTGGAGATTTGGCAATTTATTCTTGATACTAATAAAAACAGAATGAATAACAATGTAAGAAGCTTGATTTGGACTCATTAATCAGTTTAGAATCACCCTGAAGTTGCCGAAGTGACTCTAGTTTACCTTGTTTGGAGATTTGGCAGTTTCTTCTTGATTCTAATCAAACTAGAATGAACAAAGATGTAAGAAGCTTTATTTGGACTCATAAACCAGTGGATAATCATCCTGAAGTTGAATCAGTATCTTAGGAGTTATGATGAAGATGTTATTCTACTTTTAACCGAAGTGATTCCAGTTTACCCTGTTTGGAGATTTGGCAATTTCTTCTTGATTCTAATCAAACCAGAATAAATCAAGATGTAATAATCTTGATTTAGACTCATAAATTAGTGTAGAATCATCCTGAAGTTGAATCAATATCATTGGACTTATGATGAAGAAGTTATCCCACTTTTAACCGAAGTGGTCCCAGTTAACCTTGTTTGGAGATTTGGCAATTTATTCTTGATACTAATAAAACCAGAATGAATCACGATGTAAGAAGCTTGATTTGGACTCATTGATCAGTGTAGAATCACCCTGGAGTTGAATTAATATCATTGGAGTTATGATGAAGAAGTTATCCCACTTTTAACCGAAGTGATTCCAGTTTACCCTGTTTGGAGATTTGGCAGTTTCTTCTTGGTTCTAATCAAACCAGAATGAATCAAGATGTAAGAATCTTGTTGGACTCATAAATCAGTATAGAATCATCCTGAAGTTGAATCAATATCATTGGAGTTATGATGAAGAAGTTATCCTACTTTTAACTGAAGTGATTCCAGTTTACCCTATTTGGAGATTTGGCAATTTCTTCTTGATACTAATAAAACCATAATGAATCACAATGTAAGAATCTTGATTTGGATTCATAAATCAGTGTAGAACCACCCTGAAGTTGAAGCAAGATCATAGGAGTTATGAAGAAGAAGTTATCCCACTTTTAACCGAAGTGACTCCAGTTTACCATGTTTGGAGATTTGGCAACTTCTTCTTGATTCTAATAAAACCAGAATGATTCAAGATGTAAGAAGCTTTATTTTGACTCATAAATCAGTGGATAATCACCATGAAGTTGAATCAATATCATAGGAGTTTTGATGAAGATGTTAGTCCACTTTTAACCGAAGTGATTCCAGTTTACCCTGTTTGGAGATTTGGCAATTTCTTCATGATTCTAATCAAACCAGAATAAATCAAGATGTAAGAATCTTGATTTGGACTCATAAATCAGTGTAGAATCATCCTGAAGTTGAATGAATATCATTGGACTTATGATGAAGAAGTTATCCCACTTTTAACCGATGTGATCCCAGTTAACCTTGTTTGGAGATTTGGCAATTTCTTCTTGATACTAATAAAACCAGAATGAATCACGATGTAAGAAGCTTGATTTGGACTCATTAATCAGTGTAGAACCACCCTGAAGTTGAATCAAGATCATAGGAGTTATGATGAAGAAGTTATCACACTTTTAACTGAAGTGACTCCAGTTTACCCTGTTTGGAGATTTGGCAATTTCTTCTTGATACAAATAAAAATAGAATGAATCAAGATGTAAAAAGCTTGATTAGGACTCATAAATCAGTTTAGAATCACCCTGAAGTTGAATCAAGATCATAGGAGTTATGATGAAGAAGTTATCCCACTTTTAACTGAAGTGATTCCAGTTTACCCTGTGTGGAGATTTGGCAATTTCTTCTTGGTTATAATAAAACCAGAATGAATCAAGATGTAGTAAGCATGATTTGGACTCATAAATCAGTATAGAATCATCCTGAAGTTGAATCAATATCATTGGAGTTGTGATGAAGAAGTTATCCCACTTTTAACCGAAGTGATTTCAGTTTGCCCTATTTGGAGATTTGGGAATTTTATCTTGATACTAATAAAACCAAAATGAATCACGATGTAAGAAGCTTGATTTGGACTCATAAATCAGTGTAGAACCACCCTGAAGTTGAAGCAAGATCATAGGAGTTATGATGAAGAAGTTATCCCACTTTTAACCGAAGTGACTCCAGTTTACCCTGTTTGGAGTTTGGCAATTTCTTCTTGATACAAATAAAACCAGAATGAATCAACATGTAAGAATCTTGATTTAGACTCATAAATCAGTTTAGAATCATCCTGAAGTTGAATCAATATCATTTGACTTATGATGAACAAGTTATCCCACTTTTAACCGAAGTGATTCCAGTTTGTCCTATTTGGAGATTTGGCAATTTCTTCTTGGTACTAATAAAACCGGAATGAATAACGTTGTAAGAAGATTGATTTGGACTCATAAATCAGTGTAGAACTACCCTGAAGTTGAAGCAAGATCATAGGAGTTATAATGAAGAAGTTATCCCACTTTTAACCGAAGTGACTCCACTTTACCATGTTTGTAAATTTGACAATTTCTTCTTGATTCTAATCAAATCAGAATGAATCAAGATGTAAGAAGCTTTATTTGGACTCATAAATCAGTGGATAATCACCCTGAAGTTGAATCAATATCATAGGAGTTATGATGAAGATGTTATCCCACTTTTAACCGAAGTGATCCCAGTTAACCCTGTTTGGAGATTTGGTAATTTATTCTTGATACTAATAAAACCAGAATGAATCACAATGTAAGAAGCTTGATTTGGACTCATTAATCAGTGTAGAATCACCCTGAAGATGAATCAAGATCATAAGAGTTATGATGAAGAAGTTATCCCACTTTTAACCGAAGTGATTCCAGTTTACCCTCTTGGAGATTGGGCAATTTCTTTTTGATTCTAATCAAGCCAGAATGAATCAAGACGTAAGAAGCTTGATTTGGACTCATAAATCAATATAGAATCATCCTGAAGTTGAATCAATATCATTGGAGTTATGATGAAGAAGTTATCCCACTTTTAACCGAAGTGATTCCAGTTTGCCCTATTTGGAGATTTGGCAATTTCTTCTTGATACTAATAAAACCAGAATGAATCACAATGTAAGAAGCTTGATTTGGACTCATAAATCAGTGTAGAACCACCCTGAAGTTGAAGCAAGATCATAGGAGATATGATGAAGAAGTTATCCCACTTTTAACCGAAGTGACTCCAGTTTACCATTTTTGGAGATTTGGCAACTTCTTCTTGATTCTAATAAAACCAGAATGAATCAAGATGTAAGAAGCTTTATTTGGACTCATAAATCAGTGGATAATCACCCTGAAGTTGAATTAATATCATAGGAGTTATGATGAATATGTTATTCCACTTTTAACCGAAGTTATTCCTGTTTACCATGTTTGATGATTTGAAAATTTCTTCTTGATTCTAATCAAAACAGAATGAATCAAGATGTAATAATCTTGCTTTGGAATCGTAATTCAGTGTAGAATCATCCTGAAGTTGAATCAATATCATTGGACTTATGATGAAGAAGTTATCCCACTTTTAACCGATGTGATCCCAGTTAACTATGTTTGGAGATTTGGCAATTTATTCTTGATACTAATCAAACCAGAATGAATGACGATGTAAGAATCTTGATTTGAACTCATAAATCAGTGTAGAATCACCCTGGAGTTGAATCGATATCATTGGACTTATGATGAAGAAGTTATCCCACTTTTAACCGAAGTGATTCTAGTTTGCCCTGTTTGGAGATTTGGCAATTTATTCTTGATACTAATAAAACCAGAATGAATAACGATGTAAGAAGCTTGATTTGGACTCATTAATCATTTTAGAATCACCATGAAGTTGCCGAAGTGACTCTAGTTTACCCTGTTTGGAGATTTGGCAGTTTCTTCTTGATTCTAATCAAACCAGAATGAAAAAAGATGTAAGAAGCTTTATTTGGACTCATAAACCAGTGGATAATCATCCTGAAGTTGAATCAATATCTTAGGAGTTATGATGAAGATGTTATTCCACTTTTAACCGAAGTGATTCTAGTTTACCTGTTTGGAGATTTGGCAATTTCACCTTGATTCTAATCAAACCAGAATAAATCAAGAGGTAAGAATCTTGATTTGGACTCATAAATCAGTGTAGAATCATCCTGAAGTTGAATCAATATCATTGGACTTATGATGAAGAAGTTATCCCACTTTTAATCGAAGTGATCCCAGTTAACCTTGTTTGGAGATTTGGCAATTTATTCTTGATACTAATAAAACCAGAATGAATAACGATGTAAGAAGCTTTATTTGGACTCACTAATCAGTGTAGAATCACCCTGGAGTTGAATTAATATCATTGGAAGTATGATGAAGAAGTTATCCCACTTTTAACCGAAGTGATTCCAGTTTACCCTGTTTGGAGATTTGGCAGTTTCTTCTTGGTTCTAATCAAACCAGAATGAATCAAGATGTAAGAAGCTTTATTTGGACTCATAAACCAGTGGATAATCATCCTGAAGTTGAATCAATATCTTAGGAGTTATGATGAAGATGTTATTCCACTTTTAACCGAAGTGATTCTAGTTTACCTGTTTGGAGATTTGGCAATTTCTTCTTGATTCTAATCAAACCAGAATAAATCAAGAGGTAAGAATCTTGATTTGGACTAATAAATCAGTGTAGAATCATCCTGAAGTTGAATCAATATCATTGGACTTATGATGAAGAAGTTATCCCACTTTTAATCGAAGTGATCCCAGTTAACCTTGTTTGGAGATTTGGCAATTTATTCTTGATAATAATAAAACCAGAATGAATAACGATGTAAGAATCTTGATTTGGACTCACTAATCAGTGTAGAATCACCGTGGAGTTGAATTAATATCATTGGAAGTATGATGAAGAAGTTATCCCACTTTTAACCGAAGTGATTCCAGTTTACCCTGTTTGGAGATTTGGCAGTTTCTTCTTGGTTCTAATCAAACCAGAATGAATCAAGATGTAAGAAGCTTGTTGGACTCATAAATAAGTATAGAATCATCCTGAAGTTTAATCAATATCATTGGAGTTATGATGAAGAAGTTATCCTCCTTTTAACCGAAGTGATTCCAGTTTGCCCTATTTGGAGATTTGGCAATTTCTTCTTGATACTAATAAAACCAGAATGAATCACAATGTAGGAAGCTTTATTTGGACTCATAAATAAGTGTAGAACCACCCTGAAGGTGAAGTAAGATCATAGGAGTTATGATGAAGAAGTTATCCCACTTTTAACCGAAGTGACTCCAGTTTACCATGTTTGGAGATTTGGCAACTTCTTCTTGATTCTAATAAATCCAGAATGATTCAAGATGTAAGAAGCTTTATTTAGACTCATAAATCAGTGGATAATCACCCTGAAGTTGAATCAATATCATAGGAGTTATGATGAAGATGTTATTCCCTTTTAACCGAAGTGATTCCAGTTTACCCTGTTTGGAGTTTTGGCAATTTCTTCTTGATTCTAATCAAAACAGAATAAATCAAGATGTAAGAATCTTGATTTGGACTCATAAATCAGTTTAGAATCATCCTGAAGTTGAATGAATATCATTGGACTTATGATGAAGAAGTTATCCCACTTTTAACCGATGTGATCCCAGTTAACCTTGTGTGGAGATTTGGCAATTTCTTCTTGATACTAATAAAACCAGAATGAATCACGATGTAAGAAGCTTGATTTGGACTCATTAATCAGTGTAGAACCACCCTGAAGTTGAATCAAGATCATAGGAGTTATGATGAAGAAGTTATCCCACTTTTAACCGAAGTGACTCCAGTTTACCCTGTTTGGAGATTTGGCAATTTCTTCTTAATACAAATAAAACCAGAATGAATCAAGATGTAAGAAGCTTTATTTGGACTCATAAATCAGTTTAGAATCACCCTGAAGTTGAATCAAGATCACAGGAGTTATGATGAAGAAGTTATCCCACTTTTAACCGAAGTGATTCCAGTTTACCCTGTTTGGAGATTTGGCAATTTCTTCTTGGTTATAATCAAACCAGAATGAATCATGATGTAAGAATCTTGATTTGGAATCATAAATCAGTATAGAATCATCCTGAAGTTGAATCAATATCATTGGAGTTATGATGAAGAAGTTATCCCACTTATAAACGAAGTGATTCCAGTTTGCCCTATTTGGAGATTTGGCAATTTTATCTTGATACTAATAAAACCAGAATGAATCACGATGTAAAAAGCTTGATTTGGACTCATAAATCAGTGTAGAACCACCCTGAAGTTGAAGCAAGATCATAGGAGTTATGATGAAGAAGTTATCCCACTTTTAACCGAAGTGACTCCAGTTTACCCTGTTTGGAGTTTGGCAATTTCTTCTTGATACAAATAAAACCAGAATGAATCAATATGTAAGAATCTTTATTTAGACTCATAAATCAGTTTAGAATCATCCTGAAGTTGAATCAATATCATTTGACTTATGATGAACACGTTATCCCACTTTTAACCGAAGTGATTCCAGTTTGTCCTATTTGGAGATTTGACAATTTCTTTTTGGTACTAATAAAACCAGAATGAATAATGATGTAAGAAGGTTAATTTGGACTCATAAATCAGTGTAGAACCACCCTGAAGTTGAAGCAAGATCATAGGAGTAATAATGAAGAAGTTATCCCACTTTTAACCGAAGTGACTCCACTTTACCCTTTTTGTAAATTTGAAAATTTCTTCTTGATTCTAATCAAACCAGAATGAATCAAGATGTATGAAGCTTTATTTGGACTCATAAATCAGTGGATAATCACCCTGAAGTTGAATCAATATCGTAGGAGTTATGATGAAGATGTTATTCCACTTTTAACCGAAGTGATTCCAGTTTACCCTGTTTGAAATTTTGTAATTTCTTCTTGATTCTAACCAAACCAGAATGAATCAAGATGTAATAATCTTGATTTGGACTCATAAATATATCATTGGACTTATGATGAAGAAGTTATCCCACTTTTAACCGAAGTGATCCCAGTTAACCCTGTTTGGAGATTTGGTAATTTATTCTTGATACTAATAAAACCAGAATGAATCACGATGTAAGAAGCTTGATTTGGACTCATTAATCAGTGTAGAATCACCCTGAAGATGAATCAATATCTTAGGAGTTATGATGAAGAAGTTATCCCACTTTTAACCGAAGTGATTCCAGTATACCTATTTGGAGATTTGGCTATTTTTTTTTATTTTAATCAAACCAGAATGACTCAAGACGTAAAAAGCTTGATTTGGAATCATAAATCAATGTAGAATCATCCTGAAGTTGAATCAATATCATTGGAGTTATGATGAAGAAGTTATCCCACATTTCACCGAAGTGATTCCAGTTTGCCCTGTTTGGAGAGTTGGCAATTTCTTCTTAATACTAATAAAACCAGAATCAATCACGATGTAAGAAGCTTGATTTGGACTCATAAATCAGTTTAGAATCACCCTGAATTTGAATCAAGATCATAGGAGTTATGATGAAGAAGTTATCCCACTTTTAACCGAAGTGACTCCAGTTTACCCTGTTTGGAGATTTGGCAATTTCTTCTTGATTCTAATCAAACCAGAATGAATCAAGATGTAAGAATCTTTATTTGGAGTCATCAATCAGTGGATAATCACCTTGAAGTTGAATCAATATCATTGGAGTTATGATGAAGAAGTTATCCCACTTTTAACCGAAGTGATTCCAGTTTGCCCTGTTTGGAAAGTTGGCAATTTCTTCTTGATACTAATAAAACCAGAATTAATCATGATGTAAGAATATTGATTTGGATTCATAAATCAGTGTAGAATCACCCTGAAGTTGAATCAAGATCATAGGAGTTATGATGAAGAAGTTATCCCACTTTTAACCGAAGTAACTCCAGTTTACCCTGTTTGGAGATTTGACAATTTCTTCTTGATTCTAATCAAACCAGAATGAATCAAGATGTAAGAAGATTTATTTGGACTCATAAATCAGTGGATAATAACCCTGAAGTTGAATCAATATCATAAGAGTTATGATGAAGATGTTATTCCACTTTTAACCGAAGTGATTCCAGTTTACCCTGTTTGGAGATTTGGCAATTTCTTCTTGATTCTAATCAAACCAGAATAAATCAAGATCTAAGAAGCTTGATTTGGACTCATAAATCAGTGTAGAATCACCCTGAAGATGAATCAAGATCATAGGAGTTATGATGAAGAAGTTATCCCACTTTTAACCGAAGTGATTCCAGTATACCTGTTTGGAGATTTGGCAATTTCTTCTTGATTCTAATCAAACCAAAATGAATCAAGACGTAAGAAGCTTGATTTGGACTCATAAATCAATGTAGAATCATCCTTAAGTTTAATCAATATCATTGGAGTTATGACGAAGAAGTTATCCCACATTTAACCGAAGTGATTCCAGTTTGCCTTGTTTGGAGAGTTGGCAATTTCTTCTTGATACTGATAAAACCAGAATGAATCACGATGTAAGAAGCTTGATTTGGACTCATAAATCAGTTTAGAATCACCCTGAATTTGAATCAAGATCATAGGAGTTATGATGAAGAAGTTATCCCACTTTTAACCGAAGTGACTCCAGTTTACCCTGTTTGGAGATTTGGCAATTTCTTCTTGATTCTAATCAAACCAGAATGAATCAAGATATAAGTAAATCAGTGGATAATCACTCTGAAGTTGAATCAATATCATTGGAGTTATGATGAAGAAGTTATCCCACTTTTAACCGAAGTGATTCCAGTTTGCCATGTTTGGAGAGTTTGCAATTTCTTCTTGATACTAATAAAACCAGAATTAATAAAGATGTAAGAATATTGATCTGGACTCATAAATCAGTGTAGAATCACCATGAAGTTGAATAAGATCATAGGAGTTATGATGAAGAAGTTATCCCACTTTTAACCGAAGTGACTCCAGTTTACCCTATTTGGAGATTTGGTAATTTTTTCTTGATTCAAATCAAACCAGAATGAATCAAGATGTAAGAAGCTTTATTTGGACTCATAAATCAGTGGAAAATAACCCTGAAGTTGAATCAATATCATAGGAGTTGTGATGAAGATGTTATTCCACTTTTAACCGAAGTGATTCCAGTTTACCCTGTTTGGAGATTTGGCAAATTCTTCTTGATTCTAATAAAACCAGAATAAATCAAGATGTAAGAATCTTGATTTGTACTCATAAATCAGTGTAGAATCATACAGAAGTTGAATCAATATCATTGGACTTATGATGAAGACGTTATCCCACTTTTAAATGAAGTGATTCCAGTTTGTCCTGTTTGGAGATTTGGCAATTTATTCTTGATACTAATAAAACCAGAATGAATCACAATGTAAGAAGCTTGATTTGTGAAAAATGAGTAGAATCTGAGTATGTAAAGGTAGAATAGAGAGATTAGAAGAGATTAAGAGAGAGAGTAAGAGATTAGGAGACGATTTGTTCAAGAACCCATTTGGGAGCTCAAGAACACTTGAGAGATAAGAAAGAGACTCGAATACTTGCTTAACATTAATGAACCGGGGTTACAAATATATAGGAGAGTTTATGGACAACAATTAACGGCTAATAGATAAGGTTTCAACCCTAAGCATGTGGAGTCAAGGCCGGAGGAGCGTCTAATTTGAAATGCATGGAGGAGAAGCTTTGCACGCTTGATGCATTTGGCATCTTGACCAGATGCTCTTAGACAGCCTTTCCAGGAGCGGACTAACCTTATCCCTAAGGTTCATTGCAATTGGACGAGTGGTGAGGTAAGTAAAGGTTGATCACACGCAGGTAACTTCTTTTCACCCTTACCCGGGTTAACTTGGCTTCTCCTCTTGCCTTGGTGCACACTCAAGTTGTACGGTCACTTGTACGGCCTTCTTGTACGGTCACTTGTACGGACTTGTACGGACAACTCCCCCTTAAACCATTCCCTAACCTTCTTCCGTCTCCATCACTTACTTGTAACCCCATTTCTTATTTGGTTCAACACTCCCCCTCAAGCTTGACCAAGGGAACCGGTCAAGCTTGGATGTCATGAGATCTTCCTCATTAAAAACCTTGCCAAAGAAAACCCTCCTTAGGGATAAAACCTTAGAAAGGAAAAGAGTAAAGACCTCATGACAAGAGGAACTAGTTGAGCCTGCTAAGATCACTGAGTCCCAATCTGTGATGAATGGACTCAAGTGTCTTCTGTCTAGGAGCTTTAGTGAATACATCTGCCAATTGATCTTCACTCCATGTGTAGCAAGGTAAGATCACTCCTTGGACTATCATCTGCCTCACCTTGTGGCAGTCAACCTCAATGTGCTTGGTTCTCTCATGAAACACGGAGTTGGATGCAATGTGGATTGCTGCTTGATTGTCACAATGCATGGTCATTGGTGTGGACTGGTTTATCTCTAAGTGCTTCAGTATTCCTTTGATCCACACTAGCTCATTAGTCAGCTTCAACATGGCCCTGTACTCAGCTTCAGCACTTGAGCATGATACCACCTTCTGCTTCTTGCTCTTCCAAGTAACCAAGTTCCCACCAATGAACGTGCAATAGCCAGTGGTTAACTTTCTATCAGCTCTATCTCTAGCCCAATCAGCATCACAATATCCTACTACTTCAGTGCTCTTGTTACACCCCATCCACACTCCTTGTTCTGGTGATCCATTTAGATACATCAAGATCCTGTTCACCATGTTCCAATGATGCTCCTTTGGTCCTTGCATATGTTGGCTCACCTGATTCACAGCAAAACATATGTCAGGACGTGTAATGGTTAAGTAGATTAACTTACCAACAAGCTTCCTATAGAGCTTGGCATCTTCAAATGGTTGGCTATCTTCAATCTCCCCCTCACGTGGCACCTTATACCATCTTCCAAAGGTGTCTTCACTGTCGTTCCTCCAAGTTTACCTGCATCTTTCAAAACATCAAGTGTATATTTCCTTTGTGAAAGAAACAAACCTTCCTTGGATCTACATATCTCAATTCCAAGGAAGTATTTCATTTCACCCAAGTGTTTAATCTCAAAAACAGACTTTAAGAAGTCCTTGGTTGATTGAATTCCATCCTTGTCACTTCCTGTGATGATGATATCATCAACACTCTGTGTGAAACCATTTAGATACATGCAGGATCCTAATTCACCAGCTCCAATGATGCTCCTTTGGTCCTTGCACTATGTTGGCTCACCTGATTTCACAGCAAAGCATTATTGTCAGGAACGTGTAATAGTTAAGTAGATCAAACTTCAACCAAACAAACTTCCTTATAGAGCTTGGATTTCAAATGGTGGCTATCTTCAATCTCCCTACGTGGGAAACCTTATACCCATTTCTTCCAGAGGTGTCTTCACTGTCTTTCCTCCAAGTTTACCTGCAATCTTTCAAAAGCGATCAAGTGTATATTCCTTTGAGAAAAAGGAAACAATCCTTCCTTGGATCTACATTATCTCAATTCCAAGGAGTATTTCATGTCTCCCAAGTCTTTAATTTCCAAAGACAGACTTTAAGAAGTCCTTAGTTAGATTGAAGTTCCTAAACCTGTCACATCGTGTGAATGATGATATCATCAACATACACAAGAAGACTACAGATTACCTGATGGGGTGGATAAGGGAAGAACAGGTATGGTCGAGTTCTGACCTCTTGAAAAACCTCTTCCATTCAGAGTTGTGCTCAGTTTTTGTGTACCAGCTCTAGGTTGATTGTTTGAGACCACTAGATGGCTTTCTTCAGTTCCTTAAGACATTTCCCTCTTTGACCAAATGCTCAGGCCAGGAGGTGGAAGCCTATAGACCTAGCATTCAAGTTCTCCATTGCAAAAAGGCAGTCTTCACATCCATTTGCCAAAAACCCCATTTTCCAAGTTCACCAGCAAGAGATTAGCCATATTCTGATTGTATAAGCTTGGCAACTGGAGCAACTGTCAATGTAGTCCTCTCCATAAGTTGAGTGAAACCCTCCTAGCTACCAGTCTGGTCTTCTTTCTATCAATCTTCCCATTTGCAAGATACTTGATGGTGAATACCATCTGCTAGACAAACATCCGTTCTTCCCTTATTGAGTAGTGCACTTTCATACTCAGAGTATCATCTCTTGACGTCATTGCATCTGGCCATTCAGCACAAACTGATTCCCTCCATTCCTTTGTCTTGGCATAGCTTCTTATAGGTGCTTGTAACGTTACTCTCATCCAGCTCGTCATGAAAGCACAATGGTCTTTCAGAGTATATACTATTGTACAAGCAGCTTGAGCAGGATGCTCCACTACTTTTGCAATGTAGTATACCTTGTATTCACCCAGTTGGATGAAGGTTTCTTATCCTTTACTTCTTCTTAAAGG